>APFE031412408.1:6613-31175 GCA_000404065.3 Pinus taeda | reverse complement strand
CCTCATACAAAGAGAGGGGTTGCCTTCTAGGGCAAAAAACCTTAAACTAAACATAAGTTCTACCGTCAGATCATCTGCCTAATGAACGGCCCAGATTGACTAGAAATTACTATTTTTTTACAAGGCAATTTTACATCTATTTTTAGCTTTGGGGGCGTTACCCCCGAAACCCCCGTCGAGGGACCGCTGGCCCCTGGAACCCCCAGCCGAGGGGATTGGCCCCCCTGAACCCCATGGGGGGGGACAAGTCCCCCCCACACCCCCCCGCATGGAGGGGTGTACAAACTTCCTAGGGTATACATCCGGCTGAAACAAAGACCTCTAAACAATAATGCTCCACACCCAACAAAAACTGGAGTGTGCAGCTCTTCCTCTTCTATTTATGTTCTGTTGTAGAGTTTGATTCTTTCTGTTTAGCTCAAACTCTATATCCTTAGGTTCCTTTGGTAGTACTTCATGTTTAGTAACATCTTTAACCTCTCTAAACACCACATCTTGGTTGTACACAACCTTCCTTGTTTTTGGGTTCCAAAACTTGTAACATTTTAAACCATCCTTATACCCAATAAATATGCACCTTTCATATTTACTATCCAAGTTGGTTCTTTTCTTCTTTGGAACATGTACATATGCATCATCGCCAAATACCCTCATATGTGAAAGAGTGGGTTTCTTATGAGTCCATACCTCATGTGGAGTCTTTTCCTCCAACATTGATGAAGTTGATCTATTAAATAGGTAACATGCAATATCCACTGCCTCTGCCCAGAATTCCTACCCTAATCTAGCGCCATTGAGCATGCTTCTTGCATTTTCCAACAGCGCCTTATTCATTCTTTTTGTAACTCCATGTTCTAAGGTGATCTAGGTGGATATTGGTGCCCACTTTCCTATTCCACTTGGACCCCCAACACTGTCTCTTTCAGTTTCTCGGTTTCCTTCATTGTAGCACAATTTATTATTTTTGGCAGTTTTTCGAGTCATGAACTTCTGGAGCTATTTTGAGGCCCTAAATGACATTTTTAGGGAAAACAAAGAAGCCAAAAGCATCCCAAACTAACTTTCCCATTTATTTTTGGTATACTCTTTGAGATCTTCAAAACGAGGTATTATGATAGCCAAACGGAGATCGTATGCCAAAGTTACGACCTCGGGAAGTTGATGTACCAATTTACCCAAACAGGGCACACAGTTTTGGCACTTCATCTCCTAGGGTTAGGTTTTTTGATGTTTAGGGTCTTCCATTGTTTCTCAATAATAAATAGGCCTTTGAGCCTCATTGTAACACAGTTCAGAGGAATGTAACTACCACATCTCTTCTCAGAGATAAGCTACCATCGCCCGGGCTAGTCTTATTTCTATTATGTTTGTAAGCATATTTCAGTATTTGATATTGATGAAATGAAGTTTTATTTCTACTACATCTTTGTATTTATGGATATATCTATAATTTTTTGCATTCTTGTTTAAATACAAATCATAAAGTGTGTATGGAGTAGTCTTTTGTCGTGCTATACCACACTTCTTACATAACTCTTCGAATTCCTTCTTGTAGAACTCTCCACCATTATAAGTCCTCAACACCTTAATATTCTTTTCTATTTGATTTTCCACAAGAGCCTTAAATTCTTTAACCTGTCAAAGACTTCATATTTCTTCCAGAGGAAATATATCCATGTATTCCTCAAGAAGTGATCTATAAATGAGACATAGTACACAAAATAACCCAGTGATGGAATTGACATAGGTCCAAACACATCATTGTGCACAAGCTCTAATATCCCTTTTGCCCTCTTAGCTCTTGAGGGGAAACTCACCCAATTTTGCTTCCCATATACGCAATGTTCACAGAAATAGAAATCCAAAGAGAAATTAGACATAACTTCTACCATACCATTACCATGCATTATTCAAAGGCCCTTCTCTCCAATATGTCTAAGTATTTGATTCCACAACATATTATTTTCTCTAGAGACCACTTGATTTTCCACTCCACCTTTATGGACCACATAACTATTGCACCCATCAATAACAATGTTACCCAGAAGCTTATATAGAGTTCCAATCCAAACTCCCCACAACAATACCAGTGCTCCCTGGACCATATTGCAGGTATCTTTCTCGAACAATGTTTTACACTTGCATCATCCATCTTGCTTACATAAATCAGATCTTCGGCCAATGCAGGAATATGCATAACACCAGGAATCCTTCCACCTTGCAACTTTAGCTTGACTTTTTCATGTCCCATTATTGTGGCCTTCCTGTCATTGCCTAGAAAGACATCACCACCATCATATTTCTCATACTTGCATAACCATTCCCTATGGGGAGTAAAGTAAAAGGATGCAATTGAGTCAATCAACCATGCCTCATGATATACATGTTTACTTGAAGAAGAGGCCAAGTACACATCCTCATCTTCATATGAGGTGGAGTTTTCCTCTACAGAAGGAGCATCATCAGATCCATTTCCTTTCTTAGGAACTTTACATCTACAGTCCTTTCTGTAGTGCCCTTCCTTTCCACAGTTCCAGCATACCTTCACAAATTTTCCTGGAGATTTATATCTCCCTCTATATTTAGATCTCCCATTTGAGGACTTATTTTTACTTTTGTTTTGGGACCATCCTCTCACAAAAAAGACATCTCCATTTTGGCTCTCCATATTTTTACGTCTCATCTCCTCCAACAAAAAGAATGAGACTATTTCAACAAACTTCAAGATAGTTGTATTGCTACCTATAACAACAATCAAACTATCCCATGAATATGGTAGAGAACACAATAGGTTGATGCACTTATCTTTGTCTGAAATTTGATATCAACGAATAACAACTGATTTACCATAGTATTGAAGGCATTCATATGCTCTGTCACCGAGTCTCCATTCTTCATTATCATATTATACAACTTTTTCCACAAGAACAGTTTTCTCACCAGATAGTTAGATTGATACAAAGTCCCTATCTTGTCCCACAAATCCTTTGGCGTAACTTCCCCTAATACATTTAACAATATTGAATCTGAGAGACAAAATCTTATTGTGTTCTTTGCTTTCCGATCTAAATTCGCTCATTCTTTTTTTGACATTATTGTTGATGATGTACTTGGATCTACAATGATCCACTGATCTGTATCCACCAACAATTCCTCCATCTCAAGCATCCATAACTCAAAAATTTGTCCGTTGAATTTCTTGATCTTTATCCCACTATAACAGGGTCTACCACAAGCACGAGCAAAACCCCTCAGCAATAAAGGCATCCCCTTGAAGCCGAAACAACTCTGATACCAAATGTACGTTTTAACCTTGTACAAAAATTACATGCAAACAAATTCTTAAAACAGAAAAAATATACAATATTGCTGAAAACATAAAATAAATATACGCAAATATTTTTCCCTGAATCCCAAAATTGGGATTACCAGATTGGTTTTTCATTATGTTCCTTTCAATATTACAATACATATATATACATGTCAAAGCATTAATAAACCCCAATCCATTAATCTTGGATTAGAACATAACCATAGTTCCCTTAACCTGATCTACAAAATACCATGGGAAGAAAACCATAATGCCCAAAACCACGTGCAAACCTCATGCACAAAACCATGGGTAAGTCTGCCCACCATCTTTGGGTTTGCCCCTGATCCTTGGGTCCACCCAACTATTATTGGGTTCACATAAAACAAAATTCCTTTGACGCGTGGAAAGAATATAACACATGCCCAATGGCCAAGATCATTGTGAATTATAATTCCTCGTTGGGGAAGGGTTGAAAAACCATTTCCATGGCTCACCCTTAATGATAATAATATGTTATCAGAAGGGTCAAATTACCTTTTGATGGACTACCCATCTACAAGAATTTTATGATGAAGGGTTAGTTGAGCATCTCCTTCGACTCCTCTTTGACAAGAATAATATGATTGAGGAAGGGTTGGAAAACACTTCCATTGGATTTTTGGTGACAAGAATATCATCATTAAGAAAGCTTTGGATTAACATTCTTCATTTCCCACTTTTGTGAGAATTCTATGTTAGAGAAAAGGTCATGAAACCCTTTTCTAAGAACGCTCTTTTAGAAAATAAACATAAGAGGAAGCAGTGGACTCTTCCCTAAGGTTTTCCTTGATGAGAATTCTATAGTGGATAAAGGATTTATATATCCTTCTCAGGTCTTGGTGTACATACGCATTAGTTATTGTACATTTCCCACGTTTTGGGATATTTTCTATTTTTAATTGTTATTATTTATAATAGGTCTATTTGTAGTAAGAGCTACCGTGTATGATGACATGTGGCAGTGATGAGAGATTGACTAGGTAGTGACATGGATATAACTTATCTATTAATGCATACTTTCTTATCCCTAATCTCCTTAACTTCAAAAAAATCTATCCAATACCCTATCCACTTATCTCTTTATCTTAGGAAACCTCGCTCTCTGATATTTCTATTCTTGGGGTCTTTCTATATTTTTGGAGTTAGAAGAGGAGTGTTGTGAGTTATTTCTTGAATTGTCCCTTGATTTTTGTATTTCCATATTTAGAAATTTGTTACTTCAACCAAAAACGATCGAGTCTTATACATATTACTAGAAAATAGTATCACATGGTACTTTGTAGACAATGTTGCATTGTCAATATAATTTATGTTAACTGTATAGTATTTTATATTTTGTAAAGTTTCAGAGGATTAAGCTAATTAGAAAATATTTTTTTTAATTAAAATTACAATATAGCGAGAATTTTATTAAAAATTATAGTTACATTTAATTATAATTGATTTGGATCATGAAATTTCGTCCTTAAGGGATTTGGCTCATTTAAAAAAAACCCAAATCACCCAATTTTTGAAAATATGAGTAGATCAAAGCTAAAATTTTCCTAACTAGAAAATGTTAAATAACCTAACCAAAAAGGTTGATTTTTCCCATTTACTAACACATTCGAGGAAAAAATTAAGAATGAAAATGTATTTTAAAGTTTAGAAACCTCAGTGAATCTTAGTCCTTAATATGCATATTGTAAAATACTTGGTAAAATATTCGTAAAAATATTCGATTGCTAATGGTTTTGTATATGATCTATAAAAATTTGGTGGTTTTTAAGGTAAAATAATTTTATACTATGAAATTTGGGCAATCATTTTTAGAGAAAATGGAGATTGACAAATCTTTATTTTGGAAAAAATATGGAAAATTAACCCACTCACGAATATTATCCCCTAAAATTTTCCCTAAATTTAATCAAGAATTTGGAATATGTTCTTTGTTCTATCAGTTGCACTCAAATATAAAGGTTTATCCAAGGAAAAATCATACAAAAATATATTTACTAAGAGTGTAATTGAGTTAAGTGGGGAGGATATTTCACTCGTGAAACATGTGTTAGATTCAGTTAACTAGACTCAATCATTTTTTGTTTGAAGTAGAAAAGTTCCAAGTATGAATAACAATTGAAGAGAGAAATTTCACACTCCACTCATGACCCCAAAAATATAGAAAAAACCCAAGAATAAGACTATGAGAAGGTAAGGTTTCCTAGGATAAAAAGACACGTGGATAGGGTATTGGAAAATATTTGTTCCTAGAAATAGGAAGGAAGTTAATGAAACTAGGGATAAGACAGTATGCATAATGGATAATATATAGCCATGTCACCAGCTATTCAATGTCTATTCACTGACTCATGCCATCCTACATGGTATCTCCTACTAAAAATAGACAGCTACTTTCTTTTTTGAAGTAGCAAAGTTATAAATATGTATAGATAAAAATTAAGTGACAATTGAAATAAGGGTTCACACACTCCACTCATAATTCCAAAAATATAGAAAAACCGCAAGAATAGGACTAAAAACATTAGGGGAATTTTGAGGTAAAAAATGGGCCTTGAAACAAAAAATGTACTAACAAAATAAACTTTAAAATAACCAATAAGATTCAAGATAACAATGTCATCCTCAAGTGTAAATATTTTTTGGATGGAAAGGATGAAATATTTTTTTTTAATTGTATTTTCATGTTATCACCTCACATGTTTACTTAAATATCAAGTGCACACCCATTGGATGTGCAATTAAAATCTATATCCAATGAGTACCCATGTTGTATACTTTTGAGTAGACCCACATAAAAATAATTTGAAGATACATAAAAAAGTGTCTTTCTTGGAGTGTTATCCTCCCTACTAAGAGTCAATCCCACTCTTAGTAAATATATTTTTGTATTATTTTACCTTAGATACACCATACTTTTTGGGTGCCACTAATAGGTTGGAGAATAGATTCCAAATTCCTCACTAAGTGAGCAAATGGGCAAACTCAATCGTTTTGGTGAGGTTATTTTTTTCTAAGTAGACAAAGTTAGTCCTTGATCTACTCATCTTTTCAAAATTAAAATTATTTCGTTTATTTTAAAATGAAGCAAATCCTTTAAGGTCAATGTTCCATAGTCCACATTTTCATCAATTAACTTTTAACAAAATTATCACTATTAAATATAATAAAAAAAAAAAAATAAATTATTTAATAATTAGTTAATATTATCCCGAGAATCAAGGGAGCAAGTAGGGGCAACTAAAACCTAGCTTCTTTGACCCTAGTTCGTGCCTCCATCTCTTTTGCCACCATGATTTTTCCTTATAAGGGCTGTATTTTTGGTTCATAGTTTCATTGTAATGCATTGAATGAGATTTTGTAGGAGGGGTCTGCTCTGGAGTTAGTTTGACCGTCGTTCTCTATCGTGTCATTATCTGGCCACGCTAGAAGTTGAGAGGGTGCAGGTTTTCGTAGGTGTTTCTATTCAACTCACACTTCATGCCTTTCTTTCCACATTTTTTATCGTCACCCTGTGGAGTGGGTTTTTTCTTAGGTGGGTTCTAATTTCGAGCATTCTTTTTCTGTGTAGTGGCTCACAACATCATTGATGATAGCATTTTTGCAAGTGTCACTTATCAGTTCCATATCAAGTCTCTTCCATGGTCGACGTCACAGTTTCCTTACAAGGCTCTCTATCATTGGATCTCACTTAGCTTTGTGGCCTAACAATTTCTCTTGAGGCCTGGTAATGGGTCTCATTTTCTGGGTGGCTTCCTAAAGTTGTTGGCATGGGTCGCATGCTCAATGTTATATATATATATATATATTATATATATATATATTATATATATCTATATATATATAATTATATATTATATATATATAATAATATATATATATCTTTTTTTTTTCTTTTCAGCTGGTGTTTGTGCTAATTTGTTCCCCTCCCCAATGGGTTTTCTCTCGAGCTTGTGTTCCTTGCATATATTTTACCCCCACTTAGAATTTTAACGGGCCTGTGTGCTTTGGTTTATAAATTTGGTTGCGCTTGTGTGCCTGGAGTTTTGATGCTTTGTGGCATATGGTTTTATGAGTCTAAGGTTTCATTCCCTGCTCTTTTGATAGATATTTTATTATCTCCCTTTCTAGTTTCTGCTCAAGATCACATACACACATGGCATGTCTACAAAATGTAATTTTTATTCACTATTTACACATAAAGATTACAATTTTTTTATTTGGAAAAAAATAATTAATATTATCCCCTAGATCTACGTGTTACATTATGTAGTATTCCATGTTAGGTAACGCATGACAGATATCATGCTTGCAATCAAAGGTGAGTCTGGGTAGAAGTCATGCAACATGGAGCTCAATCAATGGGGCTTTGTCGTAGATAATTTGGATTGTTCGGAACATTCCATCCAAATATATCTTGTGATATGTCTTACATTGGCATTGATGCCCCTACTCAAATTTATGTTATTATAGCTTCATCACCTCCTTCATTATTTCCTGCAGGTGGCAGGCTCCAAAAAAAGTGGAATTGTTTGTGCGTTCAACAATCCCACACTCCATCGTACCAGGTAAGGAAAAATGGTTATGGAACACAGAAGAGCTAGACGTGGAGGTAGAGGATAAGGGCATTTGTCTCCCTCCCTCCTTGGCATGGTTAAGATGAGGATTTATTAGACCAAGATATTCCAATCGACATTTGTTTTTTTGTTGCAACAATGGAGGTAGAGGAGTGAAGGCACTTGGGTGATGGACTTTAGGTAGTAAGGAACTCGTTAATGTGCCACCTCTAGACCATGGAAGAATCTAAAGGAGGATTTGAACATATAATGACAGAGGTTGGCATCAAATTCAATAATAATCATCTCACATTGCACAATCTCTCTAGATCAATTGGCATTGAGTTCCCTCTCAACCCCTTAACTCCAATATCCACTAGTTCCAAGGAAAGCTTTGCATATATGGATTCATGACACCAACTTGGCACACCTGATCACCCTATCCCTCCACTAGTGTAGGTAGAGGACAAAGGTCTAGTGGTTTACCATTCCTCATCAAACAAGAAGCCTAAGACTAAAGTTGATAGTCATCCAAAGCCTCCTACCAGTTTCACCTACGTCTCCAAAGTTGAATCCTCTTAACAAGGTGCAAGCTCTTATGGTCATGTGATTGAATGGGGCTGCCATCCTTGGCTGCCAGAAGGATATGATGATCCTTTTATATATATGGACATGTTGGAGTAGGAGAAGAAGGTTAATGCTAAGCAACACCAATCATAAAAAGTTCTAAATCCAAATAAACAGCGTGACCAGGTCCCTCATTAGGAAGCATATGATTTTTTCTTCCTTGAGTTTACATAGTGGTTTTAGTTTTTCTAGTCAAACTAAAAGACATCATTTTTGTATAGCCTACGTTCATTTTTGTCCTAAACTATCTTATGCAATCTCTTAAAAACCATATAGTTTTCTTTCCGCAGGAATATAATCCCTCTCTAGTTCATTTCAGACTAAATTTAACACTTTACAGACATCTCTTCATTTGAATACTAATCTATACCACTCATTACTATGACGATTACTCTATAAATCATTTTTGGCAATATTAAGTTCTCTCACTTTAAAAATAATAGTTAATACTATAAAACTTTCCCAAATCTAAAATATTATATTATTAACATAAAGTATATTCTCCATTAATATTATTTCCCATTACCGGAATATTACATTTTTTAATGTCACTTATATGAACAATGTAATATTAATATTGGTTATTGAGTACCATGTGATACATTTTAGCATTGTGTATAAGCGTATGGCACCACTTGTAAAAGTTAATCCTACTTAAATTAAGGAGATATATTTTTATTTATTTGTAAAAAAAATTAATATTTAAAATTTTAAATATAAATTGAGAATTTTATAGTTAGTTAATAGATTAATATTATTTAATATTAAAATTTAATTTAATTATTATTAATAAATTTAATAATTATTCAATATTGAAATATTAGTTGATAATTATTTAAATAGATTTAATCTCAAGGCTCTAATTAACTATTAATCAAAAAACTAATGTATATTTTCATCCTTTTTTATTTAAATTGATAAAAAAATTGTAAAATTACAATTTAGCAAGTTTTTGAGTAATTATCATCCAAATATACACATATATATCTATATATATATATATTTATATATATATATATAATATAAATATATAATCAATTTTTATCTTATTCACTAAATTAAAAAAACATTGACTTTGTTTTGATGGTTTAGGTTTTTGGCATTGAGGTAAAAAATGGGCATCAAAACAAAAAATTACTAAAAAAATAAATTTTAAAATAACCAATAAGATTCAAAATAACGATATCATCCTAAGGCCTAAATATTTTTGGATGGAAAGGATGAAATATTTTTTTATTGTATTCTCATTTTATCTCCTCAAAGGTTTACTCAAATGTCTAGTGCATACTCATTAGATGTTCAATTAAAATTCACATCCAATGAGTATCCATTTTGCATACTTTTGAGTAGACCCACATAAAAAGATTGAAAATGCGTTAAAAAAAAATGTCTTTGCTAGAATATTATCCTCCCTACTTAGAGTCAATCTCACTCTTAGTAAATATATTTTTGTATGAGTTTACCTTGGATACACCATACATTTTAGGTGGCACTAATAGGTTGGAATCCAAATTCCTCACTGAGTGAGTAAATGGGAAAACTCAATAATTTTGGTGAGGTTATTTAATTATTTCTAGGTAGACAAAGTTAAATTTTGATCACTCATCTTTTTAAAATTGAAATTATTTGATTTATTTTAAAGTAGACAGAATTAAATTTTGATCATGGGAAAACTCAATCATTTTGGTGAGGTTATTTAATTATTTATAAGTAGACAAAGTTAGATTTTGATCTACTCATCTTTTCAAAATTGAAATTATTTGATTTATTTTAAAATGAAGCAAATTCTTTAAAATCGACGTTTCATAATCAAAATTTTCATGAATTAACTTTTAACAAAATTTTCACTAATAAATTTAATTAAAATTTAATTCATTTAATAATTAACTAATACTATCCTCAAAGTCAAGGGAGCTGGTAGGGGCAACTAAATGCTAGCTTCTCCGACCCTGATTTGTGCCATTGTTTTTCTTTGCAGGGACATTATTGTTGGTTCATGGTTTCATTCCAATGCGTTGAATGAAATTTCACTGGAAAGGTTTGTTATGGTGTTAGCTCAACTAATTTTCTTTGTCATTTCAACATCTGGCTATTCTGGAAGTTGAGGGGGTAAAGGTTTTGGCAGCCTCTGCTATTCGACTCACACTTCATGCCTTTCTTGCCATGTTTTTTTTCATCACCATGTAGAGTGGGTTTTTTTTGGTGGGTTCTAATTTCTAGCAGTGTTTTTCTAGGCATTGGCTCACAACATCATTGATGATGATCTTTTTGAGGTGTCTCTTATCAATTTTATCTCAAGTCTCTTCCATGGTCAACGTCACAGTTTCCTTGCAAGGCTCTTTGTTGTTGGCTCTCATTTGCCCTTGTGGCCTAGAATTTTCTCTTGAGGCCTGATAATAGGTCTTCTTTTCACGGAAACTTCCTGAAGTTGTTGGGCATGGTTCGTATGCTTAATTTTTTATTTTTATGATTCTCTTTCTTTTTCAGTTGGAGTTTGCGTTGATTTTTTCCCGTTCCTAATGCACTTTCTCTCGGGCCTACATTCCCTGCATATATTTTTCTCCTAGCTATATTTTTGATGGGTTTGCGTACTTTGGTTTATATATTTGGTAGGGCATGTGTGCTTGGATTTTTGATGCTTTGTGGTCTATGGTTTTTTTACTCTATGGTTTCATTCCCTTCTCCTTCTCTGATAAATATTTTCTTATTTCTCGGTCTAGTTTCTGCTCAGGATCACTTACACACAAGCTGTGTCTACATAATATAATTTTTATTTGTTGTTTACATAATAAAGATTACAATTTTTTTCTCCGGAAAATAATAATAATTAATATTATCCCCTAGATCGAACTGTTACATTGTGTAGTTTGCCCTGTCAGGTAATGCATGGAAAACACCATGCTTTCCATCAAATGTGATTTCAAGTGGCAATCTTGCACCACAGAGTTCAATCAATGGGGCTCTTTTGTAGATAATTGGGTTTATTCATAACATTCCATTCAAATATATCTTGAAATATGCCTTAAATTGGCATTCATGCCTCTACTTAGATTTATGCTATTGTACCTTCCTCTCCTCCTTCATTCTTTCCTATAGGTGATAGGATACAAAAACAAGGGCATCATTTGGCATTCAATAGTCCTAGACTCCATCACACCATGCAGGAAAAAATGGTTAGGGAATTGTTGTAGTGGCTACAACCACCCTCCAAAATTTTGTCGATGCTTCGTTTTGGAGAATCCCTTCTACTTGCAATAACTCACCTTACACTGGTCCAGGTACTTGTGCTTTGATTGAGCCTCATCCTTTCAATCATGGCTTGTGTTTTCTTACTTGATTTACTGTCTAACCCTCAAGATGGTCTCTTGAATTGGTTTCCACCCAATTCCAGGCTTGGATTAGAGAATTGCACAATCCTTTAGGAGATCCAGCCTTTCTCTTGGGAATTGCACAGTCCAAGCTAACAATGAGCCTTGAGCTCAAGAATTGCAGAGATCATGAGAGGCGGCCCAGAGCCACTCAACCTAGAAATTGCGCAGAAGCCTCTTTCTTGGAAGATGCTCATTGCATGAGCTATTGAGTTGCGCAGTCCTTCCCAGAATTGTGCAATCTCTCTGGGAAATGCATGACAACTTTTCCCGAAAAAAAAGAATCCCTAAAAAAGTCACTTTTTCCTTGATTTTTAGCCTTCACGTCATAAACCCTAAATTGGCCAAATCTATTTAATTGACGCTGCCAAATCTCATTTTCAAATTCAGTCTTGGATCTCTTGCGTTCCCAAGCAAATCAACGAACCTTCGATGCAATTGTCGTATCTTTTCCAGGTAAGTTTTTCTTTTCTAGCCTTTTGCCGCTTTTTTTGTCGCTTTTGTTTGTTTAGCTTATGAGAGTGTTGTTTCACTCATTTTTTTGAATGCATGATTGTGTTTTATTTTTTTTAACTTGTAGAGTGTTGTTTTAAGTTTTTCATTGCCTTTCCTAAGTATCACATACATTACCCTGTTATGCACTAACAGTTGTAGTTGGCGACTCTCTTCAAATGCTTCATTTTCCTTCTGTTTGATTAATTCTTGCACTTGTTTTACTTGCATGCATCATCACTCAGTCAGATCTACACTCAGTATCACACCATCCTTCGGATCTAATCGATTTCACACACCCCTTTGGTAGAGCTAGACTCCCCTTTCCCTAATCTCGCTTTCCCTCACATTCACTATGCATTATAGGAGCTCAAGGGCTCTACCTTGACTTCTGGAATTGCAGAGGGGCTACTTTACCGTGTCTCCAACTGCGCACTATGCAGTTCTAGGAGTCTGCCTTCCAATCTTGGCCACTAAGACTGTGCAATACGTAGTCTCTCCTGACATGTGCCCAAACTTAATAACACATTGCACAGTTCTAATCAGCAAGCCTCCCCCACTGACTGTTGGGATTGCGCAATGCATTGTTCCAGTAGGAATCTAGTCAACTTTGTGAACTAGAATTGCACAATCTGTCCCATCATGAGCCTGGTTTTCTGCTTGGTATTGTCTTGAAGTTGCTTTTGGTTTTAAGCTAACATTTTGTTACCATGAGTTTCCTCCTTGTCTCTAGGTAAAAAATTTGTTGAACATCTCTCTAGAAGTTATAGTTAACATGGCCTCCAAGAAAGATGCATCAAAGGAAACCAACAAGAGCAGTACTAGGGAAGCAGTTGAGTAGACGTTAGTTAATCTAGTAGTTTATGCAGACACTCAATTGTTCATTGAGAAATTCATAAAGTTGACATGGTAGCAAAACAAGGATGCTTTTGCAGAGGACTTCAAGGAAGACTTAGAGGATTGGCAGGTATATATCAGTATCCAACGGTCAGGATTATACAAGGTTGCATGTAGGTACCCCGACTTCCCATGTGCAAAGATTATCATCTGGATTGTCTCACACACAGATCCAGAGACTTTGACATTGAGAAGTTCCAGTAGGATAGAGATTTCCACCTTCATGGTAGAGAAATTTCATCAAATGTATCATTTACCTCAACCAACGAGGTGCATGGACACACTTTTCTATGCCACCCATAGCTAGGTGGACATGAGAGATATAGTCAAGCGTTGGGTGAAAGATCCATCAAAGTTCAGACAAACACCTAATCATGTTTACAAGATAAAGTCTTTCAGGAAAGGCCTACCATTTCTTGATCAACTTTGCATGCTAAATATACAGTCAAGAGAGCACAAAGACCTTTCCTGAAGGTTGGGTAGTTGTACTAGACCAGTTGGTGAGTGATTGAAGGCCATTAAACTAGTCAGATTTGTTGGCTCATCAATTAAAAATCTAGGTGACTAATGCCTGGAATCCACCCAAGGATGAGAAAGCAAGATTCTACATGTTTGCATACTTGTTGGATGCAATATGTGCTCAGCAGTAGTTTCCTGACATGAGCTGGACATGGACACCAAAAGATATTGTCATCAATATTTATTGCAATTTTCTTTCCGAATGCAGCTACCGAGGAGTAATGGCAAGGCTGACTAACCATTTCATCATCTCATTGTATAACCTTATCTTTGAGCAGGATCCACCTTAGATGTCCCAAGAAGTAATGAAGGTGATACTTAACATTGCAGATTGGTATGCCTCACTCAGTGGCACCTTTATCAGAGTGTTTGGTGGAGAGAAGCCTCTGCATGTCCTAGGAAGGTATGCCATGGAAAAGTTGGTCATGCAAGAGGTCACATATCACCTCTCCACAAGGTTATCAGTAGGACTGCGTAGGAAGAAGAAAGTGCCATGGCCCTCTCTTCCTTTGCGGATCGTATTATACAAGATTAAGATATTGAAATATGGAGATGTCAAAGCTAAGGATATATTGAAGTTCGAGTTTGATACCAAAGGCTTTAATCCGTATGATCCCCACAATATTTGCAAGAACCACTATGCGAAGGTGTACTATCCATGGATCCACGAGACATTTCACTGGAATGAGAAGGACCCTTGGAGGTATTTTTACAATGACTCCAAGCTCCACGAGGCGTTCAATATAGCCATAGCTTGGAAGGCTTCTCTGTAGGTAGCAGCAGCGCAGGAAGCAACAACAACAATAAGCAACAATCCAATGCAGGACAAGGGAAAGAGGAAGATTGTCGAGAACCTAGAGGCATAGAAAAGCTACAAGATGAGAGAAGATCCTATCATGGAGAAACCAGATTTAGGAGTGGAGGAAAAGAGGGAGCAGCAGATAAAGAGAGAAGAGAGAAGGAAGAGAGAAAAGCATAGGTTGCAGGAAGTAGAACTAAAGTTGTCAGAGACAGAGAAGAAGTTGAAGGAAGAGCAAGAGCTAAAGAGGAGAGAAAAAGAAGAGAAGCAGAAAAAGGAGGAATAATAAAGGAAAGGGGAAATAACGGTGTAAACAACACCCATATAGGTTGAGGTGTAAGAATAGCTGGCAGTTGAAGAAGAGGGTGAACAAATGCAGGATCAAGAGCTTTCTCAATAGATTGAGCAACTAATTGAAGTGAAAAACATGGATTTGGGACATGAGCTAGAGAATGAAGACACTTACCTAATGCCAAGAGTGTCGAAGGTCATCTCTAAGTCTCCAGCACCTCCAGTGTCAAAACCAGCCCTGAGCAAGCAAGGACAGGCTACTCCCCTTGATGATGACCCGATCATGGATGTATACAATCTATCATTTGAAGAGATGGAAGAGAATATTTTATAGGCGCGGAGGAAGCACATTTTGGATGATGACTCGTCACTTGCATTCATGAAGGAAAGGGTGATAGTGTTAGATATCAGAAAGCATCCAACTGCACTTGCCAATGCCACCTTGGCCTATGCACGAGAAACGATATCAAATGTTAAGTTCTTGTTGGCTGAGAATAAATAAATGGAAAATAATATGCAGGCTTCCAAGCAAGAGGTAGAACAACTCGGAGAGCATAGCACAGTTTCCACAATTGTAGAGATGAGGAAAGCGATACTCACTGAAGTATTAACACTCTTGACTACCATACATAAGTTCAATGTCAAATTTTTCACCGTGCATAAAGAAGTTGTCCATGTGCATGGATTATAGCAGCAAAGCAAAGAGTTTGTTCAAACTCTCAAGAACATACATGTTGTCATCGCCCATGTGCAAGAGTGTACAATGCAGTACAAAGGGGCCCCACTTCACTTGTGAAACAAGATGAAGCCACAGGTAAAGCTGGAGAGAGAAAAAGTTTAGATGTTTATAAAGAACTCTAACCAGCTTGCCCCATTCGTCAGCAGCATATAGGCCTCATATGCATGGTTGTACAAGAGTTTGGATGTCATTGTGAGAATGCACAGGATCCCTTCAATTAGTTCCCTCACTAAGGTTAGACCCAAGAACCAATTCTAGCTAGAGATTGATGGATACATAGAGCAGCTAAGGCAAGAGGCCACTAGGGATGACTTGGAGCTGACTGCACATAACATGCAGAAGTACAGTGGTGGTCCTATCATGGTCAAGACCATGTTGCACATGCTTCAGAACAAGTTGGATACAGGTTCCAAGACCATATACGTGGATGTTATGAAGGCAAGAGTCCGCTATCAGAAAGACACCATCAAGAAGTTTGGAGACATCATGACATAGTGCTGATCTTGGCATCAATATGTGATTGAGAAGCACCAAGTGGATGTTGCTGAGTTGGTCTTTCCCAAAAATTTGGAGTCATAGTGTTTTGTCTCAAATTTTCCCCTTTGTGTGTTAGAACCTCCATGCATCACACTTGACTCTCTGCAGGGTCACACACTTTCTCTTGCCCAAAGTTATCTTACTTACCTCTGCGCGCAACCACGGTCAAGACATTACACTACCAACCACTGCTGGGACTCCTCCAAATGGTTTGATGTCTATTTTGGACTTCATATTGGGGAGATACCCTAAATGTTGGTGGGTCTAGCACCATCAACATTTATAGCACTAAAAGGAGGGCCATATGACAAGCTGAGCCCTTGAAGTCTATTTTGAATTTCTGCACATCTTTCATGACTTCTATCCTAATCCAAACTCTGACATGTTTCTCTCACACTGTTGATTTTGAAGCACCAAAGAGCATTGTAGTTGACTTGTCCAAATATAAGTTCAACATTTACAATGGAACATGCTTGTTCAAGCACAAAATTTCCTTTCCTGGTTTCTATGACAGGCATGATGTCCCCTTGGATGACATTGTGTGTGTGTTGTTCACTTTCACGTTCAAAGGGCATGCAAAGAAATGGTGTCCGACATTTACCACAGCCTCGATACACTCTTTTGATCACATTTTCGTATAATTATGTTTTTCTTTTATTCCTTATGACTATAAAGCACTTAATCAAAAAAAAAATATTAATTGTGAAAATCACTTGACAAATCTCTTGAGCACTTTCACGATCATTTTCTTCATTACTGTTATGAATTTCCTGAAGATGAACTTGACTGAAAATTTTTGGAGGGAATATTTCAATATCATGTTCACATCTCTAAGAATTTGCAGGAGTTAGAATCTTTCAAGTCTCACCCAACATACCTCAGTGTTAGAGCTTCTAAATTTGAGACATACAAGGTTGCTATCCCAACTGACCCTCCATACCCTTCTCTTTAATTATCTCTAGCTCCGCAGGTCAAGGTGGGAGAAGTTGAGAATCCCCCTATTGATCTGTCACCATCTCCTCCTACCCCACATGCTCAGGATTTCTACGTAGTTTTGGCCGACAAGCCTAATGGTTGTCATGTCCTCTTATCTTCTCAGTCTTCGTCCTTTGGTTCCTTTGATCCTCCAGATTTTGTTGTGTTGTGTACATCCATTCCGGATTCCACATGTGATGTTCACAAGCATCAAGTTTTGGATAGAGTTGGTGTTGAACAACCAACCTATGCTATTATTTTTTATGAGTGTGTGTGGGAGTCTAAACAAAAGTCTGCAGTGAAGGATGACCTCCTTTTGTCTACACCTCATTCGATTTATCTTGACATATTCCATGATTCTTCCATTTCTGTTCCATCTTGTGAAAATTCATTTCTGGATGTTTCCATTTCCGATCATTAAAATAACACGTGGGATTCTAGTCTTTCATTTGATTGTGGAGAGGACAAATCTATCTTCCCTGATCCACTCGATATGTCATATTAAATTTACGAAAACATAGAGGGTGAAAATTATTATTTTTCATCACCCCCTCTTTATGATTCACTAGATCATGAGGATGTCGTTGTCCATATTGAATTTATGATTGTGGTTGTCATGATCTTTTCACTCATTCATTCGATTACGATTCTGACTTTCTTGTTGTTGATCTTTCTAAGCCACCAGTCCTTGGTGATTCATCTCTTGATGAATTGGAAACTCCTCAAGTTGTCGAGGAACCTCAGCCCGAGCTAATGGTTATGGCAAGTTCTCATAGCCTTGAGAATAGTTCCACTTCCGATCAGAAATATGTTGAATCTCACTAGGCTCCTCATCACTCTGTTGTTTACATTGAAAATCAATCTATTTCACAGTTTTTGCATACTCTGCCTGGATCACACAATCTTATTGCTCATGTATTGGAGGATTCGTACATAGTAAGCACTATTGAAAAATGAAAGTTTTCTTCTTTATTATGTTTTCTCATCTTTTAAGTTCGAAGGTGTGTACATGCTTGTCTTTCAAGCACAATGTAACAAGACACCAACGTACGTCCACAAAGTGCCTTTCATTTTCTTTCATTTTTTATTTTATGTGGATGCATTGAAGCTTCGAACGTATTAGTTTGCATTGTTTCATATTTCTTGTCTATTCATATGCTTGAATATCTTTCTGGTCAATCATGTTGTTGCCTACGTGGGACAACTAATGCGCTGGTGGCTGCATTGGAAGTTCACTTATGCTTTGCTTAGGTTAGGAGTAGGAGTAGTGTTTACTTTCTTGTTTTGTTTCTTGATTTTCTTACTTTGTTTTTCTTTGTCTTGCTTCTTTCCTTTGCTTGTTTTCTTGTGCACCCGTATGTTAGTTTATGCATGAAACCATGTTTGGATTCTTAGACAAGTAGGGTAAAATCCAAGAGGAACTTGTACAAATATCAACACTTGGTTATTTGTCTATTCCCTCTCTTTATGCGAATCTTGCATTTCTTTTAGTCGATGATACCCTAATGGAAAATATGTTCCTTTTAGAGAGAGTCGTGGTGAAATAACGATGCTTGCACTCTTAACTAGTACTTCCTACTCTAATTAGTTTTCTATATTTGATTAATCCTTGTCAACTCAGCCAAATAGAGTAAGGAGAGGGGGGAAACCTTAAAAAGTATGTCAGGGGGATATATAAATATCCTTCTCTAAAGGGACAACCTCTTCTACTCTCAATAAGTTGGTATCCCTCTTCTGCCTCATGAAATAAATAAGTGCCTATGCACAGTTCTTTGAAAAATGAAAAAAAATGAAAAAAATAAAAGAAAAGGCAAAAGAAGAGAAAGGCTTCCTACGTAGAGAGGTGAAGAAAGTGACTCCGCGGGGGTACTATCCAGGCTTGTTGGAAGTGGATCAATGTTTGTGTTCTTGAAGTGACTCCACCAGGGACTGTCCAGGCTTGTTGGTAGCAGAGCAACACTAGAGATGAAACTAAAACTATGACAATCTATATTACTTGTGCATTTATATACCCCTCATCCCCAATCAAAACAACTCAGCTTTACTTGGCTTGGTATGTTTGTTTTTGATAAAGAGAATGGTAGGGAATACATCTTTAACTCAAGTTAGTGAAGAAACTATGATAATCGAAGAACTGAACAATACTTCTAGAAGAGTTAGATTCACTTTACATGTGACAAGGTCCATACAGAGAGCAGGATTTCTACCAGTGTGTCGCCAATGTTGTAGCGGCTACAACCACCCTCCAAAATTTTTCCTATGCTTCATTTTGGAGCCTCCCTTCTAATTGTAGTAGCTCATCTTACATTGATCCATGTACTTATGCTTTTATTGAGCCTCATCCTTTGCATCATGGCTTGTGTTTACTTGATTTATTGTCTAACCCACGAGCCAATCACTTGACTTGGTTTCCACCCAGTTTTGGGCTTTCCTTAGAGAATTGCACAATCCTTGAGGGGGACCAACCTTGCTCTCAGGAATTGCGCAGTCCAAGCTAACAATGAGGCTTGAGCTCAAGAATTGCATAGTGCTAATTGAATGCCAAAATTCAGGTGGGAAATTGCACAAAGCATGAGAGGTAGCCCAGAGCCACTCAACCCAAAAATTGCGCAGAAGCCTCTTGCTTAGAAGTTGCTCAGTGCATGAGAAAGTGAGTTGCCCAGCCCTTTCCAGAAGTATGCAATCTCTTTAGGAAATGGATGGCATATTTTCCCAAAAAAGAAAAGAAAAAATCGAAAAAAACATCCCTAAAAAATAGGGATCTATTTTTAGCAGTCCGATGGAGGCACTTGAGTTATTTTGGAAACTACACCATGTGTCACATTTTCCTTGACTTTTGGCCTTCGCGTCATAAACCCTCAATTGACCAAATTTATTTAATTGATATTGCTAGATCTCATTTACACATTTTATCTTGGAGCTTTAGCATTCTTGTGAGATCAAGAAAACTTTGGTGCGATCATCATCAGTTTTCCGGGTAAGTTTTTCTTTTCTAGTCTTTTGTCGCTTTTGTTTGTTTATCTTGTGAGAGTGTTGTTTCACTCATTTTGTTGAATGTTGTTGCCATTTTAACTCATTTTATCTTGTACAATTTTTGTTTCAAGTTTTTCATTGCCTATCCCAAATGTCACATGCATTACCCTGTTTTGCACTAACGATCATCATTACAGTGACTCTCTTCACATGTTCCATTTTCCTTCGATTTGATTGATTCCTGCAATTGTTTCAATTGCATGCATCATCAATCAGTCATATTTTCACTCAGCATCATACAATTCTTCATATCTACTCGATTTCACACTCCCCTTGGGAAGATATAGGCTCCCCTTGCCCAGATCTCGCTTTCCCTTGCACTCACTACACATTCTGGTAGCTCAAGGCCTTTGCCTTAGCTTCTGGAATTGCGCAGAGGCTATCTTGGCTTGACTCCAACTGCGCACTACATAGTTCCAGGAGGCAGCCTCCCATTCTTGGCCATTGAAACTGTGAATGCATAGTCTCTCCTGGTCTTTGCCCAGACTGAACTGCACATTGCACAGTTCCAGTCAGCAAGCCTCCCCCACTAACTACTAGGACTGTGCAATGCACAGTTACAATAGGCAACCAGTCACCTCTGTGAATTAAAATTGCGTAGTCAGTCCCATCATGAATCTAGTTTGTTGCTTGGTCATGTCTTGAAGTTTCTTTTGGTTTTAAGCTAACATTTTCCTACCATGAGTGTCCTCCCTGTCTCCAAGTACAACAATTGTTGAACATCTCTCTAGTAGTTATAATTAACATGGCCTCCAAGAGAGCTATGTCAAAGGAAATTGTTGAGATAAGTACTGGGAAAGCAGTTGAGCATACGCCGGTTAATCTACCAATTTATGCAGACACTCAGTTGTTCATTGAGAAGTGCATAAATTTGACATGGCAGTAAATCAAGGATACGTTTTAATAGGACTTCAAGGAAGACCTAGAGGACTAACATGTATATATCAATATCTAGTGGTCATGATTTTAGAAGGTTGCATGCAAGTACCTTGTCTTCCCATGTGCAGATATTATCAACTGGATTGTCTCACACATAGATCCAAAGACTATGACATTAAGCAGTGCCAGTGGGATAGAACTTTCCACCTTCAAGGCATATAAATTCATTAGATGTATCATTTACCTCAGCCGACGAGGTGCATGGACACAATTTTCCATGCCACCCATAACCAAGTGATCATGAGATAAATAGTTAAGCATTGGGTGAAAGAGATGTCAAAATTTAGACAAACATGCAATCATGTTTACAAGACAAAGTCTCTCAGGAAGGCCTACCAATTATTTATCATCTTTGCATGCCGAATATACGGTCAAGAGAGCATAAAGACCTTTCCTAAAGGTTGGTAGTTGTAGTAGACTAGTTGGCGAGTGATGAAAGGCCATTCAACTAGTCAAACTTATTGGCTCATCGATTGAGAATCCATGTGACTAACGCCCAAAATCCACCCAAGGAGAGCAAGTGAGATTCTACATGTCCGAATATTTACTGGATGCAATATGTTCCCAAAAACAGTTTCCTGGCACGAGCTGGCCATGGATACCAAAAGAGGCTGCCGTCAATATTTATTGGAAGTTGCTTTCCGACTGCAACTACCAAGGAGTAATGGCAAGAATGACTGACCATTTCATCATCCCATTATATAAGCTTACCTTTGAGTAGGATCCACATTGCATGTCCCAAGAAGCAATGTATGTGATACTTAACATTAGATTGGTATGCCTCACTAGATGGCACCTTCATCAGAGTGTTTAGCGGAGAGAAGCCTCTGCATGTTCTACCAAGGTATACCACAAACAAGTTGGTCATGCAAGAGGTCTCATATCACCTCTCCACGAGTTTATCAACAGGACTACATAGGAAGAAGAAAGTGCCATGGCCTGCTATTTCTTTGTAGATCGGATTATACGAGATTAATAGCTTGAAAGATGCAGATGCCAAAGCTAAGGAGATACTGAAGTTTGAGTTTGGCACTAAAGGCTTTAATCCATATGATCCCTACATTATTTACAAGAACCATTGTGTGAAGGTGTACTATCCATGGATCCATGAGACATTTCACTGGCATGAGGAAGACCCTTGTAGGCACTATTTCAATGACTCCAAGCTCCATGGGCCAGTCAGTATAGCCACAACTTGGAAGGCTTCTATGCCGGCAGCAAGAGTACAGGAAGCAACAACAATGGTAGTAATAAGGAGAAATCCAATGCAGGACAAGGGCAAGAGGAAGATTTCCAAGAACCTAGAGGTAGAGAAAAGATACAAGATGAGAGAAGACCTTGTCATAAAGAAATCCACTTTGGAAGCAGAGGAAAAGAGGGAGCAACATATAAAGATAATAGAGCAAAGGAAGAGAGAAAAGCGGAGGCCGTAGGAAGCAGAACTAAAGTTGTAGGAGACAGAGAAGAAGTTGAAGGAAGAGCAGGAGTTGAGGAGGAGAGAAAGAGAAGAGAAGCAGAAAAATGAGGAAGAAGAAAAGCAAGGTGCAACGATGAAGTAAACAACACCCAAACAAGTTGAGGAGTAAAAAAAATTGGTAGTTGAAGAAGAGGGTGAATAGATGTAGGATCGAGAGCTTGATTAGAAGATTGAGCAATTGATTGAAGTGACGAACATGTAGTTGGGACAGGAGCCACATAATGAAGACATTGACCTTATGTCGAGAGTTTCAGAGGTCATCTCTTAGTCTCCACCACATCCATTGTCAGATCTAGTCCAAAGCGAGAAAGGAGAGCCTACTCCCCTTGATGATGATTCGATCATGGATGTGTATAATCTATGATTTGACGAGTTGTAGACTAAGATTGTACATGCACAAAGGAAGAACTTTATGAATTATCACGCATCACTTGCATTCATGAAGGAAGGGGTGATGGTGTCAGATATCATAAAGAATCTTGTTTTCCTTACTGATGCCACCTTAGCTTATGCAGGAGTAACGAGTTGAAATGTTAAATTCCTATTGGACGGGAATGAAAAAATGGAAAAGAATCTGCAGGATTATAAGCAAGAGGTATGAAAACTCAAAGAGTCAAGTGTAGTTTTTGTAATGGCAGAGATGAGGAAAGAAATACTCACTGAAGTATCAACACTTGAGACTACCATGCAAAAGCTCTACGACGGATTTGTCACTATGCATAGAGCAGTTGTCTATGTGCATGGATTATAGTAGCCAAGAAAAGAGTTTGTTCAAACTCTCAAGAACATACATGTTTCCATTGCCCATGTAAAAAAGTGGACAGCGCAGTACAAAAGGTCCCCACTTCACTTGCCAAAGAAGATGAAGCCACAGGAAGATCTGGATGTTGATCTAGAACTATGAGCAGCTCACCCCATTCATCGAAAACATACATGTATGATGTGAATGGTTTTACAAGAGTTTGGATGTCATGGTGAGAATGCACAAGATCCCGTCAATTGGTTCCCTCATTTAGGCTAGACCCAAGAACCAATTCCGGCTAGAGATCGATGGGTACATGGATCAACTAAGGTCATAGGCCACCAAGGATGAATTGGAGTTGAGCACACATAATATGAAAAAGTACATTGGTGGTCCTGTCATGGTCAATACCATGTTACACATGCTTCGAGATGAGGTCGATACAGGTTTCAAGACCATATGCCCGGATGCTATGGAGGCAAGAGTCTGCTCTCAGAAATACACCATCAAGCAGTTTGGAGACATCATCACACAGTACCAAGTTTGGCATCAATATGTGACCAAGAAGCACAAAGTGGATATTGTTGAGTTGGTATTTCCCCAAACTTCGGAGTCATAGTGATTTGTCTTGTTAGGCTATATCTAGCTAATTTTGTCTTACATGGGTACATGTGCAAAATTGTAATATTATTTGTAAATATGTTGTAAGTGAAATTCCAAGTGTCTTTAGTGAAATGTGAAAGGTAATCATGTTATGTAATGAGTTATTTGTAAAGAAGTTGAAGAGTAGTGAGGATAGTCAAAGAGTCACAAAGGTGAATGTCAAGGGTCACCCCACCCTTTGTTATAAGTAGAATCTCATAACTCATAGAACAAGCTTTTGGGAGCCAAGATTTTGGCTAGACTTAGGCTTAGAAAAGGATTGGTAGTATTGTGACAAGCTTTGGCTTCTCCACAACGTAGAACGAGTATACTTCTTTAGAGGAGCAGGTGTTCTTGACTGTAATGTTCCACTATTGGGGCTAGTGGTCGGAAATGGTGTATGTATGGATGCAACTTTCACCTATTGTCAGGCGGAAAGAGTCAATTTTGTGGACAAAACCAACCTCCCTAGAAGCTTAAGGCTTTCTAGTGACAAACAAGACAATTAAGAACAATCCTTCTCTAAATATGCATTTACCATATAAGAAATCAAGTGTTTAGATCCTACCAGTAGTCCAAC
>APFE031412404.1:0-15928 GCA_000404065.3 Pinus taeda | reverse complement strand
CGTTTATGGTATTAATTGTTTTACTCCTGTACATGTTTTTGCATCATTGTTATATTTTCCACTAACACTGATTAGTGCATTTCAGGATAGGTTATGTTTGACCTTTTTAATGTAGTTCTTGCATCAAGTGGTGATCTGAGACTTTCTTCCTCTGTTGAACTTTAGTTTTGAATTCCAGCTATTATGCTTTCATTTTAGTGAGATTTTTTACTGCTTTTAGATAGTTTAGATATCATTTCTTCATGCTATATGATGATATCTCCAGAGCCTTTAGCTTAACCCCATTTCAAAATTTAATTGGCGAGCTATTTTGATTATAGGTGAAGTAATTTGATTTTTCTTTCATTAATCTGCAAGTAGATATTTTAGATATCAGTTCTTCATGCTATATGATGATATCTTCATAGCCTTTAACTTAACCCTGTTTTAGAAGTCAAGTGGCGAGCTATTTTGATTATAGGTGAAGTAATTTGATTTCAGTTTCATTAGTGTGCATGTAGATAGTTTAGATATTAGTTATTCATGCTATATGATGATATCTCTAGAGTCTTTAGCTTAACCCCACTTTAGAAGTTAATTGGAAAGCTATTGTGATTATAGGTGAAGTAATTCATTTTGTTTTCATTAGTCTACAAGTAGATAGTTTACATGTCATTCCTTAAGTGTCATATCATGATATTTCTAGAGTCTTTAGCTTAACCCCATTTTAGAAGTTAATTGATGAAATATTGTGCTTATGGGTGAAATCAAAGATTAGTTTTCAGCTTCTTTACTTTTTGGTTTTGAGTGCAACAGTTTGTTAGATTTCAATTCTGTAATTAGATGGACAGTAGAGACAATAACCTCATTTTCAGTACTTTATCTTCAGCTTGATTTATGTAGTTGCATGTTTTACACTTTTGTTCAAAACTTTGATTTTGTAGACAACATGT
The DNA here is from genome assembly GCA_000404065.3 of Pinus taeda. Classification (NCBI taxonomy): domain Eukaryota; kingdom Viridiplantae; phylum Streptophyta; class Pinopsida; order Pinales; family Pinaceae; genus Pinus; species Pinus taeda. Next base: position 14,996 of record APFE031412404.1, on the reverse strand, counting down.
TTTGAAATCTTTGAAGTTCTAAGTTTGGAAATTACCATAAGACATAAACCTTGTCTTTAATCCTATATCCACACTTGATCTTTAAATGTATTCTTAAAACATTAGAATAGGATTTCCATTTGCATTAAACAGTTTAGCAGACCAACAAGAACAAAACCCTAAAACAAGATAAAAATTGAAAACAGTAAGGTAAGAAAAAGGTTGTCTTGCACATACAGTGCACTACACTTCATCAGTTTATGACTCCCAGATTGATAAGTTATGTAGCAATTTAGGAAACACTAAATTGACTAAACATTTTGGCGCCATTATCGGGGAAGTGTAATTAGGTATCCTATTTCTTAAATTAAAAAAAAATAGCGAAAAATTGATAATTTGTTGAAGTATGCTCTCCTCTTGCAGCTAGTGTGATCTGGAGGATTAGAAAAGAGAGTTATTAGTTCAATAATTTCTTGAATATGCTCTCTTCTTGGACCTAGTGTGATTTGGAAGATCAGAAAAAGGATTATTAGCCCAATAAAAAAATCATTACAAGTACCATAATTCATGTTCATATAACATTTTGTTTTTTAAATTAATCAATTTAATTAAAGGGTAGAAAAGGCAAAACTACATTTGAGATAAATGTTAACCCTTGAATTCGTATTTTGTGTCTAATATTTAAAAGATTAAAATTGTATGATTTCTTATTTAAATTTCTATTTCATGTGTTTTTTGAAATGGCATATACATGTAAGAATTTTGTTTTTCATTGTTTGTATGTGTAGTGTGTTTTTTGAATGCTTATTTGCTAATGTATGTTTTTAAATTTTTGTGAATTACTTATTTGAAATTGTACGTTGTGTGTTTAGTTCAATTTGTATATTGCTTGCTTGTTTATTTGAAATTGTACTTTGTATGTTTTTATTTATTGGAAATTGCATATATATATGTGTGTGTGTGTGTGTGTGAATGTTTATTTTTGAATATTTGTATTGTATCTAGCTTGAAATTGAAATTGTGTTTTTGTAGTATTCAATTTTGATTGTAATTAACTTCATAGTGTAAATTTTATTTTTTATATAAATTGTATGTTTTTACTTTGTATATTGTGTGTTTACTTATTTAATGTTGCATTTGCATTTCTAAGTTGTTTCTTTGTATTGACTTTGGAATTGTATAATATGTGTTTTTCCATTTGAATTTGTATTTTGTGTTAAATATTTAAAATTTTAAAATTGTATATTTGCTTATTTAAATTTGTATCTTGTGTGTTGTTTGAAATTGCATATACATGTGAGAATTTGTTTTCCCAGTGATGTATCTTTGTATGTATATGTGGTTTTGTCAATGTTTGTTTGTTAATATCTGTGTTTAAATTTTATATTCCATTTCATTTGAAATTGCTTAAGTATGTTTACTAAGTGTCTTGCCAATAAATGCTTGTGTTTGCTATGTTGATTTATATTAGCAATGAATTCTATTATAAACTTGAATGTGTGTATTTTACATATATTTTCTTAAGTGTTACCTTTTTATTGTATTCTATTAGAATTTGTATTTTGTGTTTAATATTTCAAAATTTAGAATGGTATGTTTGTTGTGTGTTGTTTGAAATTGCATATACATGTGAGAATTTGTTTTGTCAATGTTTTTTGATGTATATTTGTATGTGTATGTGGTTTTGTCAATGTTTGATTGTTAATGTATGTGTTTAAATTTTATATTCCATTGCATTTGAAATTGCTTAAGTATGTTTTCTAAGTGTTTTTCCAATAAATGCTTGTGTTTGTTATGTTGATTTGTATTAGCCATGAATTCTATTATAAACTTGAATGTGTATATTTTACATAGATTTTCTTAAGTGTCATCCTTTTATCATATTCTATTTACATTTCTATTTTGTGTTTAATATTTAAAGTTTTATAATTGTGTATTTGCTTATCTATATTTGTATTTCGTGTGCTATTTGAAATTGCATATAGATGTGAGAATTTGTTTTTCCAATGCTTGTTGATGTATCTTTGTATGTGCATGTGGCTTTTTCAATGTTTTTTTGTTAATGTACGTGTTTAAATTTTATATTCCATTGCATTTGAATTTTCTTAAGTATGTTTACTAAGTGTTTTGCCAATAAACACGTTTGTTTATTATGTTGATTTGTATTAGTGATGAGTTTGATTATAAAATTGAATGTGTTTATTTTACATATCTTTTCTTAAGTGGAATGTAATTTTTCCAGGTTACTATATTAAGTAATATATACATATTTCATTGGACATGCATAGTTTGGACCTATGGGTGTCTTTGAGTAAAACAATATCTAAATAATTCTAGCTAACATAAATAAGAATCACAAATTTTATGTTCAAATCTAGATGGAACTAGCGTCAAAGTTGTGAAGAGTATGCACACATGCGATACAACTTATTGTATGCATGAAGAAATCATACATTAATAATGGTATGACCTCCATAAGTAGGTCAATGGGACTATCACCCAAAAGTAACAATATGTAATGGAATTGTAAAACCTTCTCCTAAGTCTCGCGATTAATATTATTAAGACAATATTAAATATAGGTTCAAGGCCACATTATTGATTTGAATCAAACTCCAATGTGTCAACTCAAAGCATGCAACCACAAAATTTACAACCTTGATCTGCATACCCATTCAAATATGGATGAAGTTCCACTGATATCTTACAATATGTCTTTCCAAGATGCAACAAGAAAAAAATGCTAGATCTTACAAAGGTACTTCATATGGGAAGTGATAATATTAAAATAATTTGTATGTATTTATAAAATTTATATCAAAAATAGATTGGATATGGTGGCGTTTATGCACTTGAATTAAAAATAGAGCAATCCAGTTGTAGTCTAATGGCTAATAAGAAGTACACTAGATTTGGAGCATGACTATCTGAATTAATTAAAAATTTCTTGATAAAGCCAAAATGTTTCGCATTAAAATAGTCATGTAGATCTAAGGATCTTATTCTAATAAAATAATACTTGCACCAAAGGAGTGATATATGAAAATGTCTTTAGAAGGAAGAATGATAAACTGTGAAACAACTCGTTGTTCAATCAATAGGATGCTTTAACCATATAGGATGGTTAGGTGGGACTATTAATCAGGATGGTTGTACTCAAACATATAATATGAAATTTACATTTTATACCACTATCAAAAAATCTTGAAGAAGTTTGCCGGCTAGATTTCCTTAATAGTGTTGTTGGTTCTGAATAGGACAACATAAAAAATATTTCCTAAACGATGAAAGAATTCATTTGATAATTGATAAATGAGTTATGTTATTTTGTTTCCAACGGTGATTTAATTTTTAAGAAGTGTAAAATGTGATTAACTTAGGTTCACAACTTGGTAGGCATAGTACCTAGAAAACTTTGAGCATGTGGAATTAAGAGTATGGTAAACTTCATTTATAACTCATGCATGGGAGATGTATCTATTTTCATATTTATTGTTCAATTGGTTTTGAATATGCACTAAAGTATTCATGGCCAACAAGGTGTAGGAAGGAGTGTAAATAGAACAATAGTAAATCATATGACATCATTAGTTTATGTGTAGAGTACTTTTGATTACCAAATAATTATTTTCTTAACGACAAGGCTAAAAGTTGCTATTAAACCTCAAGTATAATATTGAAAGTCATACTATATTAAATGATTACTTTATGATTTGGCAAAGGTCATTAAGACCTGTTTTAGTGACCAAGTAAATTCCAAAACGCAATGTTATTGGTATGATAAAGTTGTAGTATGAAGGAGTTTGATGAAATTATTCTGCAACCACAAAACACATGAAAGGGATTAGATAAATAAAAGCACCTAAATACATTCACATAAAAAAATTATTTACTTATGCTCGAATAATAGAAATTGAACAAGATCATGAAATTCCTTAATTTCCTATCGACAAACCGAGCATGGTTTAGTCAAAATTGCCTAAAGGTAATATGAAAAATTGAAGGAATATTTGGCATAATAATAGCATGGTTGAAAACATGTGGATGAAGGATATTTCATGCTATGGACATTGAAATTAGGTACACATGTACAGGTCATAATGTGTACAAACAATATATATGGTACTGGTATGGATGCATGTATTGCATGATGATATATTACATGTATAGTTGTGTGTGTGTAATGCACACTATGTGCGGGTGCACATGATAGAAGAAAAGCCACTAGGTGATTGTCTCCTATGGAAATCGACTCAGAGTGCGTACTGAAGAAAGAAGCTAAGAAGTGATTCAAGGATAAGTATCAATGTTTTATTTAAGTTGTCTATGAATGTGATTATGATTTTGATCTATGTGGATAATAGGTTATCTATAATTGATGGTACATATGATTTTGATGGTTATGTTTGAGCTAATTTGATATGATATTTTATACATGTTGATTAGTCAAATGTGCTAGTTTTACTTGTTGTGACTAATGGAGGGGAATTGCAGGAAGCAAGTGGTTGACAATAACACAAAATGATTAGAAGAATGTAAGGAAAGAACATGAATTTCCTGAAACAGAATGAACACGAGGAATTATATTTAAAAGGTGGGAAACGTAACCCCTAGTTTCCCAAATAGTAGTACTGTAAATCAAGTTAAGATATTAACTATGGTAGACAAAGTTGAGTTTCTATGTCTAAAAGCTCTCGCAAAATTGATTGAAACAAATGCTACCAGTTGCAATGGAGGGAGATGTGTGGGTAAAACTCTTTTGTAACCGATCTATATATATATAGATATATAGGAAGAGGTGCATGAAATGGCGAGGCCGTGGGAATTTATAAATTCAGAAAAAGCTATGTGTGAACAAAGGAAATAATATTGTAAGATGTAGTAGTACACTGAGGACGATGTAAATTTAAGGGTCAGAGTATGTAAACCCCTCCATTATATTCTCTACTAACCTAAGTTAAGAAAAGCTAGGTCCAAGGTGTAACAATGAAAGTAAATACTTTATGCTTAAATAAATAAAGCTAATATAAAACGGTTGGAAAAGGGGACACCCAGAGATGAGGTTCTTTCCAAATAAAATCCCATCAGTGAATGGGAATGGATAATTCTTTCATGATAAGACTTCTAGATCCCATTCTAGATAAGTTTAATGGATTTGGAGATAATTATTCATTAATTTACTTGACCATAACTAGGTCGGATTTGGGTTTTGCAGTCAGTGTCTTTAGTGAATTCATTTCAAAGACCCTTAAGGACCATTGGGTTGCAACGAAAGGCATCTTAAGGTATCCTCAAGGAACCTTACACATTGGTATTAAATATACTGATTCATTTGATGTTAGAGTGACAGGTTTTTCAAATTCATACTGGGCCAGAAAACTAGATGACTGATGATCCATAAAAGGTTATGCATTCAACATTGTTTCTGGGGTCATTGCATGGAGCAACAAGAAGCAGAACCTTGTATGCTTGTCTTTAGTAGAAGCCAAGTATCATGCAATGTGTGATGTGAAGAAGTTTGGTTGAGGAGACTTCTCCATGATTCCAAAGAAGAACAAAATATGCAAGAATTATCAGATGTGACAACCAGAGCTTCATCAAACCTACAAACAATAGAGTGTTTCATAAAAACACAAAGTCTATTGATACGCATTTTCACTTTGTTAGAGAGAAAGTTCAATCAAAGGAGTTTTATATTGAATATTTTAATACTTATGATAATGTTGCATACATTTCTACTAAGCCCCTCGGAAAAATTAAATTTAAGTTATCTAGGAAGATGTTAGGAGTACTAGTCAACCCTTTCTCCAGTAAAGGGGAGTTTTCAAATTTCACTTTGTTAGAGAGAAGGTTCAGTCAAAGGAGTTTTATATTCAATATTGTAATACTTGTGATAATGTTGTAGACATTTTTACTAAGTCCCTTGGAATAATTAAATCTAAGTTATTTAGGGAGATGTTAGGAGTACTAGTCAACCCTTTCTCCATTAAAGGGGAGTGTTGAACTTAATGGAGAAATTATTATTGGAGAGATTTCATTCATTAGTTTTGTGTGAGACTTAGCTTAGGGATTAGTTTCTACATTCTACGTGGTTGTTCTAACTCTCCCACTTGCATGTAAACTACATATATTCTTGATTATTAATGATGAAGTGTAGAGTGTTCTTGTGAGTTGCACAAATTCTTGAATATATATTTGTTTTGTTCGATCTCTAACATATATAATACCTTGTTAAATATCGTTGTGTTGTTGATTGCTTATAAGTATTGTTGTGGTGACTTGCCTTGTAAACTTTAAAGTAAGCATACTAGTTGGTTGACCTAGTATTTGCTAGTTCATTATACCATAAAGAAACTAATTTTATTCTTGAATATGTATATATACCATATCTTTTCAAATTATAGTAACATGAAAACCTAAAAACATATGGGAAAAATGTAAAAATTTACCTCTCATTATGTCTTTTAGGTAATAATATTAAATTAACATCTATTTAATAACTATCACCAAATGACATATATTAATTAATACTTATCATAACTAAAAATATTAATTAATAATTAAAATCATAATTATAATCATTACAATATTTTCCATATTTATAAAATTAGAAATATTTGTAAAAAAAAATAAAAAGGTGCTATGTTCAAAATATTAACTTCATGGGATGCCATCTACGTTTTTTTTTATCTATCGTTGGGCACTCCACTCTGAAAATTAGAAAAGTGTATTAGTTTAACCGAAAAGAACTAAATATTGTGCTTGAAAAATATATAGGAAAGTTCAACAAATATGATTTTCAGATACCGTGAGAACAGTTACATTATTTTGCGCAACTAGGGAATTGATGACATTTTAGGAGAAGTACTCTTAAGTATTTCGTTTCACTCGACTATATATTGTGTACATACAAAACACTTTTATCTATCTTCCCACATGCTCCCTTAAATAGGCAACATCTTGTATTTGCTATTGAGAAAGAAACTATATGCCAGTTAAAACGGTTAACTCGTTTTTGTGATTGTAGTGAAATTCATGTCAGAGAGTCTAAATAGTTATTTCTCCTCTAAAACGACGGATTGTATATATGTGTATATATGTTATTTACTCCGTGGAACTTGTGATAAGGATACTGGGCTTTTATTTGTAATCCAAACTATCATATATCTGTAATTCCCCTAACATGAGCATTTAGATCTTTATCTCAACATGAATATAAAATTCAAAATATGCAAATATTTATAGTCAATCACACTTTTAATTAATTCCAAATAATTGATTTAACAAATATTCTTAAAATTATCTTAAAAAATTAAAATCAATTATTCACTAAAAAAACATGAAAATACTTTTTTCAGAGAATAAAGAAATTTAGGGAACAAAACATTTGAAAACACATTTCACACAGTAAAATACTTCCGCATGGGCAAAGAATGCATATGTAAAGCCGCTTCCTTGTTTAATGCGTATGTTTTTTAACAAGGGACAAATTCGTGGCGCAGTGTAGAAACGACCACATTCAAATTTAGTTTCCCTCCGATTGAGATAGTAATGACACGTTATTGATTCGTTATGATGTCAGAAAATATTCCACCACTATATGGGACCACTGCGTAGCACGAGGAGGATCAAGGGACCATTATCCGTCATTGTTTTGTTACGATGTCAGAAAATATTTCAACTGTCTTCGTGAAATATTTACTTCGTTAGAAAGATGCTTTCCAAGAACTTATCATTGTTAAACTTTTTCGAGGAACATTATGCAACGTAGATACATGGTTAGTGTTTAAATTTATCATAAAATTTTAATTGAAGAACTGGATCAATAATAAAATTATATTAAGCGTGGTTTCTTATATAATTCAGTTATAAATTTTTAAAATAAAAGGTTTACATGAGGTTAAATTAATAAGGGTGGTTTCTTACATAATTCAGTTATAAATTTTTAAAATAAAAGGTTTACATGAGGTTAAATTAAATTATATATTTTCTAAGATTTAAATTATACCTAAAAAATATGGCTTAAATTAAATTATTTTATTTTCTAAAATTTAAACTTAAGTTTTTTTTTATTTATTAAGTCTTTTCAATTTAATATATTTTAAATTATCTATTGTAATTTACTAAATTTTTTAAATTAATCTTATTAATAAATCTATATCTAAAATAAAAAATTAATTGATATATATTTTAATTGATTTTTCTAATTTTAATATAAAAGTTGAGATTTTATTTGTATATTAATAGTTATAATTTATTATATATAAATTTGTGGGGCATCTCAATTGGTGACCTACTTGTTATGACGTATTATGTAAATCATGAGATTTAAGGTTCACATCTATGTGTGGGTCAAGCCAACGAAGAAATAATATTCTATATCACTTTTAAAAAGTGATACAGTAAAATCATGAGGTTCAAGGTTCAAGTCCCCTTAAGAAATAATATTATATATAGCTTTTAAAAAGTGATATACTAGTATATAGTTCAAGTACATCTAATGGTTAAGAGCATGCCAGAATCTCAAATCCCAAGCTATAATGGCTATCAATATGTAACATAATCCAAAAACATGGCCAATAATGTAATCCTACAATGGATATTAAAAGTGTGAAGTAAATAGTGAAGCCAAAAAATAAATAGTATTATATATCGCTTCTAAAAAGTGATATACTACTATATAGTTTGAGTAGATCTAATGGTTAAGAGCATGACACAAGTTCAAATCCCAAGGTAAAATGGCTATCAATATGTAACATAATTCAACAACATGGCTAATAATTCCTATAATGGGTATTAAAAGTGTGAAGTAAATAGTGATGCATTTGGTCTTGATATTGGCATCAAGAAAACCCAACAAAGATTATTTTTCACTAAAATTTTCCACTAATATTATTTTTTTGTTGAAATATGCATGCAAAAAACTATTCTTATAAATAATCACAATATAACTTGTAATAAACTTATAATTTTGTTAATTTATTTTTTGTTTTAATCTAGGAAATGTGATAGGTATTATGGGTTACTAGTTTTGATGATTATCATGGATTGAATTTTATTTGCAATTAGATCCATTTAATTTATATGACTTTGCTAGTTTGTTAATTTGTGTTAATATTTTCTTTTAACTTAAATTGAAAATAAAGTCCAAAATAGATATGCCTACAATTTACTAATCATAAGAGTATATATTTCATAGTTATAATTTAATTATCAAGTTGATGGCATATATTTAAACCCCATGGAATATGTTTGAACATTCATAGTAATATTGACATATTTCACCACTAAGATTTTTTGTTGTTGTTGAAATATGGATGAAAAAAATATTATTTATAAACAATCACAATATAGTTTGTAATAATGTTATAATTCAGTTAATTTCCATGTTTTTTTAAGCTATGGAATGTGATAGGAATATTGGGGTAACCATTTTGATGGTTATCATGGATCGAATTTTATTTGTAGTTCAATCTATTTAATCTATATGGCTTCCCTAGTTTGTCTTAATTTAATGTTAATATTTTCCGTTAACTTAAATTGAAAATAAAATTGAAAATATATATGCCTATAATTATGCTAATCATAAGAATAGATCTTTCATAGTTATAATTTAATTATTAGGTTCATCGTAGGTATTTAAACCCCGTGAAATATGTTGGAATATTCATGGTAATATTGACATATCAATTATAATATTTATTTTCATGTTAAATATACTCTATTAATTAAATTACCTCACATTAATTAATTTAAGAAGATGGAATATCAACACATCATATTGGGCATGTGGTATTTCTAAGCCATGGTAATGTAATGATGCAAGAGCATCAAGGGTATTTCTTTTTGTAAATATGTTAGAAAAGGGGGTGTGACAATTTTTAATATTTTGTTTAATTAATTTGTTATTTTAAATAAAATAGAAGAAAATGAGGATTTTGTAAATATCCTTTTATTAATAAAAGGATATGGGAGAATTTGACTAGTTAAGGATATAAACGGATAAGATTCTAGATGATAGGATTTGTTGAGATATTTTAGTGGTATTGAGACATTAAGGGGATTGAGCATTAAATTAGATTATTTTTAAAATTGTATAAATAGGAGGGGGTTTTGAGAGAAAAATACATTGAGATTGTGAGTGAGTGTGAGTTTGAGAGTAGGCTTGAACAACAAGGTTGTAAGCCTTCAGCAATTGCAAAGGACCACAGAAATGAAAGATTTGGCCAACAAAAGTTTTTCGATCTGCATAATCAATGTCAACTGCACTAGATTGGGTACGAATAAATGGTGAATTATTATTGTTAATGTGTTGGTCTGCGGTACAATGATAAAAGTTGACATATTATGTGAATCAAGTTATTGAAGCTGTATACAGGTGAAATTGAAATCAATATATTTGAAATTGTATGAATTTACAATACATAATGGTTGTCTGTGTAGTGGTATGGAGTGGCATCGTTTATATGAGTTGACATTGATAGAACTGTGCTTCGGCGTGTTTTAAATTAAATGGATTTGATTTATGTCTCACATTAAAATTAATGAACTTGGTGGTGATTTAATCTATGTTGAAAGCGCAGGTTTTGAATTCATTTACTTCGTAATGTTGGATTGATTGAAAACAAGTGGAATTGTGTTATATATAGCGTGGAATCCAATTGAGAGTAGGGAAATCGACTTTTATGGATCTGCTAGTATTGTTGAGGGAACAAAATGGAACGTAGAGACCGAGTGGGAATGATTTGTTTGTTAAAATTGACATCGATTTGTGAAATAGTATGTTTGCAGGAGAGACCGTCAGCGCTGGAGAATTGTTTGCAGAAAGCGACCATATTGAATTGAGGAAAATTCAGCGTTGAACATAAGTCTGGAAAAACTCGTTGAAATCCAGTGTTGAGGAAATGGTGACATTGTAATAATCATTAAGAATTCATTCAGGAATTGCAGGACAGAAATCGTGGAGCGGAACGTTAAAAACCAGATGCATAAGTAGTGAAGGTTGCGTAGCCCAGATTATTCATTGTGGAGGTAAGTTGAATGATCAAATTGTTGGTTTAGTATAGAATTTGGATTGAAAGCACTGATATTAAAAACCGTATGAGCCAGCATTATTTCTAATTCAAATGAATAAATTGAAGATGTGGGAGACTGCGTTGAAATCAGTTTATTGCAGTGGAAGCGTTGTGGAAGGTACGTAATTGAAGAGCAGATTTTTGTTATTGAGCAAAATGTTTATACAAACTGCCATAAGTTTGGTAAGCGGAATTGGAAGGGCGCACTTCTATATATATATATATAATTGATATTTGGTTGACTATACTGAAAGGTTGAAGTTGCATAGTCTTGTGCAGGCCCAAACATCATTAAAATGGTGATGTTGGGGGTCTTTAACACTTAGGGGCTTTGAATAAGATATATGGGGGGAAGAAACATTGGATGAAGAGAACGAGTGGCTGTTGAAAATTATGAAAATAATGGTTTGGAATTTTTTGTTTCTTGGTCCCGAAGTAGGTAACTCCTCTTAGAGGAAAAAAGCACTGAAGCTAGTTTTGGGCTGCTGTCATCAATAGGATATAAGGTTATGCAATAGTACAATAATGGCTAGTTCAGGGAAAGGCAAGGCAGAGACAAGAGACTCCAGGAGAGTGAGGTTGAGGATGAGCTGAGAAATCTTGGAAAACACTGTGGGAGGAAACCAGTTGGCAAACTGATCCAATAAATAATTATTGCATATGTGGGTGGCACCAAAGAGGAGATTCAACAACTCATTGCTGAGTGGGAGGATGACATCAACAGATTTGCGAAAGTACAGGCAGTGGACGTGGAAGAGTGGAAAGTATTGGTTCCTGATCTGAGACAGACTCGCGGTAGAGAAGCACAATATAAATAGACTCTATGCATGTATTGGCTCCATAAATGCCTCCTAGCAAAGGCGATGGAAAAAATCTGGATGGTCATCTCAGTCAAATATAGAAAACATTCTCAAGCATGTTCTTAGTTACCAATCTTCTTAGATCAGTGTGAAGGACCCAACCCTAGGTAACTTGACATCGACTGATCAGGATAACTAGGAGGATGAAGTCGTAGTCTTTTTGCTTAAGTTTTTATGTGGATAGCATTTCCGTCCCAGCTTGTAGTAGTTTATATATATAGAAAGACAACTCATGGTTGTGTACATGATAATCAAGTATATATAGCTTGAATATATAAAATAACTACTTTTTGCTACTAGATGGCGTATAATGCGGGTTTGTGGTCAACAAACCTGCTTTTCCAACGAGAGGTTTGAGATCACCTAATTAAGCTAAGTGGTTGTAACCTGCTTGCAGATACCATAATGAAAAAATGGATCTACCATTCTTAACAAAAGAAATAGATTCTCGAACTTTGTATTTAAAAAAATATATATTATGAAAATTATTAACATTTTCTTAATCTTAATCAAATTAAATTAAATTAAATTAACATAGTTTTATTATTTACATCTTTTTAATTGAATTCAAATCCAATTAAATTAAAATATATTTTTTATTTAACATATTTTATAATATATTTTTAAATCGTTAAACTTATTTTAAAAGATCGAATTGAAAAAATAGTGTCATCCCTACAATTCCTATATTTGCTAGTATCTTTAAACAAAAATAAATTCCATATCTTCAAAATTTAGTCTACCAACCTTTAACATGTCTAATAATTTAAACAAAATTAGTGAATGTTGTCAAAATTAAGTTTATCTTTCCCATTTAAAATTAAACTTAATAGATATTTTTGAATAAATATTTAAATTCAAGTTATATAATTTGATGCTTTTTAAGCCCACTAAGGTATGGACATAATTGGTATATAAGTAAACTCAAATGGTTAATTAGATAAAGTAATATTTATTTTTAATTATATGTAATTGTTAATTTTTAATATATTTTAATATTGCTAATTTATTAATTTTTATGTTTAAAAATAAATTTTAAATAGTTAAATAAAATGTTATTAATTTTTTTAATGCTACATGTTAAACTAATAATAAATATAGATAATTGTATAATTTATTTTAATATATTTGTAATTTCATACTGTGTTTCAAAATAAATTTTAAATAATTAAATAAATTGATATTAATTTTTGTAATGTCATATGTTAAATTCATAATAAATATATATTTCGTATGCTTTGCGAATATAATTTTTTAAGTTTTATTCTGAATATAAAACATATAATAATATAATTGTTTGTTGTCGAGCTTTTTGATATAATATAGTTGTTTGTTTTATGTGTGTGTGTGTGTGTGTGTGTATCTATATATATATATATGATGATGGTGGTGGTGGTGGTGATGGTGGTTAACGTCCACTCAAACCGAACATTTTTCTATCAGACCTAAAGAGACAAATTATTTATTTTGATTTAAGATTTTATTCCTATGCTCAAAAAGCTTGGAGAGAAGCCTCGTGAGCTCACTATAATTTTGACATTGTAAGACGCTAGGAAGGTCAGTATTGTAATAAAGATTGTAAAACTGAGATCTAATGTGGTTGTAGGTGGGGCACTCTAAGAGGAAGTGGTTTTCATCCTCGATGTTCCTACTCTCACATATATGGCAGATCCTTTCCATCCATGGTGTTTTAGGAACTGCCCAGCGACCTGTTTCACTATGGAGCTCATGAGAATTCACTCTAATGTTTGCTATATTAATTTTATTCTTTGAGTTAGTTAAATAGAGAGATACTTTTGATCTTCTAGGATGGGGTTGATGACCTTCTTATAATAACTTAATTTTCTTTTAGGAGCTAAATCTTTCTGACACCATATTATTTCTTTAAACTTAGAAGTAACAATATCTTTAATGTTATTAATGTTTTGCAATGCATCATTCTCATTGATCTCCCAATAGTTGAACCAGGGCTTGTATCCTTATGCCACCCCTGATTGAGCGTTAGGTGGTTTTGGTTGGAATTTAAAGCTAGCTTAGGAAGTCTATGATCATCTATGTTATTGAGTTTGTGCTTGTACAGCAGAAACCTAATCATAGCTAGGCTCTCAATAGTGGAAAGACCTGCTTCTATAAGGAGAATAGGATAGGGTATATAACTTTTAATTTTCATGTTATAAGTTATAAAACTCTTCTGGATTTGCTCAATCTTTCGCCATGATTCTTTGGAGATGCTTCAACCCCAAACCTCACAGCAGTATAACATAACACGAGTGACTAAAGTTTCAAAGAGGAACTTCTTTTTATCCTACATTATGAGGTTTGCTATTTTACAATTATTTTCAAGACCAAAATAGGCTTTCTAGCCCCCATTAATCCTTTTCTCAATGCTATGGTTCTAGTTGAGCTTGCGATGAATATCAATTCCTAGCTACTTGTAAGAATACACTTCCTCCAAGTTATTATTTTCATACATAAAATTAGCATAATTTTCCTTCTTGGATTTGATAATCAAAACTTTTTTTCATTGTTAACAATCATACCCATGGTAGAGAAGAAATCCTTAAGAAGCGTGAGTTAATTATCAAGATCAGATTGGCACCTTGTTAAAAGAACAATATCATTAGCATAGAGAAGAAGGATGACGACTATCCCATCTAAGATCGTGCCATCACATCCTGCTTCCTCTAAATAGCCTTCAAACTTATCGATGTAAATGCCAAATAGGGTAGGGGAGAGGGGGAAACCTTGTTTAACTCTGATGTTACATTTAATATCTTTCGACCACCCCTCATTGCTCTTTAGCTTGGCAATTACATTCTCGTATAATCTTATAGAGGCAGTTCTCAACTCGAGAGGAACCTTTAGCTCTTCTAATATATTCCAAAGGTTGTATCTAGGAATCGTATTGAAAGTCTTTCTAAAGTCCACAAAGCAACACAATAAATACGATTTATCATTACGACATTTCTCCACAATGATCCTAAGTGTAACGAGGTGGTTTGTTTTTGAGTGATACCTTCTGAAACCTACTTGGCCTTTAGCCCTCTTACCTTCACTTTCAAGCCATATGCTTAACATATTT
>APFE031412399.1:0-28509 GCA_000404065.3 Pinus taeda | reverse complement strand
CAAAAGAAATGTTAATCATGATTCCATAGACTCTAATGTTGGATCGAAAACCCACCATATTCCAAAAATCGATATGAAGAAGTTTGATGGCAAGGATCCCGCACATGGATATTACAGATGGAACAATTTTTCGATCTCAATAATGTGCAAAACACACAAAAGGTACGTATGGCAGCTTTATATTTGGAACCAAATCAGTTTGTATGGTATCAATGGCTTTGCTCTCATAAACAATTTATCACTTTGGGCAATTGTTACAGAAGAATTGATAGCACATTATGAGGATACAAAAAGCAACATTTTTTTTAGCCAATTGATAAGTCTCAAACAAAAGGGTTCAATAATGGAGCACATTGAGGAGTTCCAAAAGTTGAACATAAGGGTAAAAGATATTCCAGAGAAGCATAGGATTGATGTGTTCATAGGGTTTTTAAAGGATAATATCCAACATGATGTGCGCCTTTGGGAACCTGATTCATTAGAGAAGGCATTCAGGTTAGCAAGAAAAATGGAAAGCAAAATTATGGCAACCAAGAAGCATACCACTCACAACTATAAAGATGGAAGTGTTTTTGCTCCTAGTCTTCCACAACCTATAAGGTTGACACTGCAACAATTGGAAGAAAAAAGAGCAAAAGGGCTTCGTTACAGTTGTGATAGAAAATACACTAAAGGTCATAAGTGTGCTGAGAAGAAATTATTCTACGTAGATTGTGAAGAGGAAGAAGAAAAGGAGCAAGAAAGGTCAAAAGAAGAGGATATACTCTAGGAACAAAGTCTAGATAAAGAAGAAATGAATCTGACCATATATTGTAATGCATTGGCTGGAATTACCACTGCTCAAACCATCAAGATAGAAGGACAAATCAAGAATAAAAAGGTAATAGTGTTGATTGATTCAGGAAGTACCCATAATTTTATTCATTGTAAGGTAGCAAAAGAATTGAATTGCTTCCTATATCCAGCACTAGAGTGTCTAGTGATGGTTGCAAATGGAGGAACAATAAATTGCTTTGGAAAATGCCATAATATCAAGCTATCCATGGGAGAATATGTATTGAATAGCCCAATGCTTTCCATTCCAATGGGAGGTGCTGATGTTGTACTAGGAGTCCAATGGCTACAATCCCTGGGTATAATAGCTTTTAATTTTCAAGAACTTTTCATCAAATTTTTTGCGGAAGGAAAGGAAGTTCAATTAAGGGGTATTGCAGGGAAACCAGGAAAGATAATCAGCTCTAATGGTATGACAAAGCTTCTAAAAAAAGAAAAAGGAGGTGTAATTACACAATTATGTTCGCTAGATGTTTCCACATCAGAATCATCTATTTCTCCATATCTCCAAAAAGACCTGGACAATCATTCCAATGTATTTGAGACTCACAAAGGTCTCCACCTATGCGTGATCATGATCATGCTATTCATCTGATTCCAGGAAGTGTTCCTCCAAACATCAGGCCGTACAAATATCCTTATGCCCAAAAGAGTGAAATTGAATGTATGGTTGCAGAAATGATAGAGGTTGGTATAATTCAACCGAGTCAAAGTTCTTTCTCTGCTCCAGTAGTATTGGTGCACAAGAAGGATGGATCATGGCGCATGTGTCCGGATTATAGGGAGCTCAACAAGCTCAATATTAAAGATAAGTTTCCCATGCCTATCATTGATGAATTACTGGATGAATTGCATGGATCTTTGTTCAAGATATCATCAAATCAGAATGAAGATTGAAGACATTCTGAAAACAATATTTAGAACTCGTGAGGGTCATTATGAATTTTTGGTCATGCCTTTTGGCCTTACCAATACACCTTCTACATTTCAAGGTTTTATGAATTCCATTTTCAAACCCTTCCTTAGAAAATTTGTGTTAGTATTTTTTGATGATATACTAATCTACAACAAAGCTTGGAAGGATCATGTTGAACATGTTGACAGGGTGCTACAACTATTGGAGGAGAGACAATTATATGCAAAAAGATCCAAATGTTTCTTTGGAGTACAAGAGGTGGAGTATCTGGGTCATATTATATCTCATGAAGCAGTTAAGGTATACCCTAGCAAAATTAAAGCCATTAAGGAATGGAAAATCCCCACATCCATAAAGAATTTGCGATGATTTCTCGAGTTGATAGGGTATTATCGCAAGTTTGTTAAGAATTATGGGAGAATAGTAGCACCTCTGACAACATTATTGAAGAAAGATGCATTTTCATGGAATCCATAAGCAACAAAGGCCTTCGAACATCTTAAAGAGGCCATGTGCCAAGCACCGGTCTTAGCTACTCCAGACTTCACAAAAACCTTTATTATGGAATGTGATGCTTCTAGAAAATGGAATTGGTGCTGTTTTAATGCAAGATGAAAGACCCATTGCTTTTGAAAGTCGTCCAATCAAGGGAAAGTCTTTACACAAAGCTATTTATGAGCAGGAAATGTTGGCAATACTGCATGCACTTAAGAAATGGTGACCCTACCTAATGGGAAGACACTTCAAGGTAAAAACGGATCATGATAGCCTTAAATACTTCTTAGAACAAAGATTATCTTTTGAAGAGCAACAAAAGTGGGTCACAAGGATGTTGGGTTGTGACATTGAAATCATCTACAAAAAAGGGAAGCAAAATGTGGTGGCAAATGCACTTTCAAGAAAGGATGAGGATGTGGAAGCACTGTTGTATGCCATTTCTATTATCCAACCAGATTGGATAAACAAAGCAAGGGAGGAATGGAAGAATGATGAAGAAGTATAGGCACTTATTCGAAAGTTACAACAAGATTTCAGTACATCTGATACATTTAGCTGGCAAAAAGATTCGTTATGGTACAAAGATTGGTTATACCTATGTAAGAATTCCCAACTCAAACAAAAGATTCTTATGGAATTGCACACTTCTCCCTTAGGAGGGCACTCAGGATTGTTAAAAACTTACCACAGAGTTAAGAAGGAATTTTTTTGGGATGGCCTTAAATCGGATATTCAAAAGTTTGTGGCGGAATGTTTGGTTTGCGAACAAAATAAAGTTGAAACAATTAAGACCCTAGGTCTATTACAACCTTTATCCATTCCAAGCCAACGTTGGGAGGAGGTTTCAATGGATTTTATCACAGGTTTACCCAAGTCTGAGGGAAAGAGTGTCATCATGGTGGTAGTTGACAGACTTACCAAGTATGCACACTTTTGTGCATTATCACATCCATTTAAAGCTAGTACAGTTTCTACTGCATTTATGGAAACAATTCAAAAGCTACATGGAAACCCAAAGATTATTGTAAGTGACAGAGATCCCATTTTCACTAGAAATTTTTGGACAAAATTATTTTCTTGTCTCGGTACTCAGTTAGCTCATAGCTCATCTTATCATCCTCAATCTGATGGGCGAACTGAGATAGTAAACAAATGTTTGGAGGGATATCTTCGTTGCTTTGTATCTAATAAACATACACAATGGGTCAAATGGTTGGGTGAATGGTGGTATAACACTTCCTTCCATACAGCAACAAAAATGACCCCATTTATGGCACTTCATGGATATCAGCCACCATCCATCACATCATATTTAAGAGAAAATTCTAAGGTTCAAGCAGTCGAACATCACATCGAGCATCAACAACAAGTCCTTCAACTCTTAAAGGATAACCTCGTGTTGGCGCAGAATAGAATGAAACAACAGGCAGATCAACATCGCAGCGAAAGGAGTTTTGATGTAGGTGATTGGGTATTCCTACGGCTACAACCATATAAGCAAATGTCCCTCAAGCAAGCTAAGAAGGATAATAAATTATCACCAAAGTATTATGGTCCATACAAGGTGTTGCAAAAGATTGGTGCTATGGCATACAAATTGGAGCTTCCTGCAGCTTCTCGAGTGCACCCGGTTTTCCATGTTGCATGTTTAAAGAAAGTTATAGGTGACAAGCTCCCAGTTCAAACAATATTGCTAGAACTTGACGAGGAAGGAAAAATTATATTGGAACCGGAAGCAGTCACAGAAACAAAAACTCGACAGCTACAAAATCGATCAATTTCGGAGTATCTCATCAAGTGGAAGAACTTATCCGCTGAAGATTCCACATGGGAGGATGAGCATTTTATACAGAAGCATCCAGAACTACTCAAACGTTCAGGACAACACTTTTTTGAAGTAGAGGGGCATGTTAGGTCCCTATAATACTAATGATTACCCCATTACTATTGTAGTTGTATCCCTTATTAATATTGTTATGCCCCTATTGTCCCAATATGTTATTATTGTGCCCCATAGAATCCCTCTATTGTTATTTTTGTGCCTTTATATTATTATTGTTAGGTCAGCTGGGTTATATTGTGACTCCTTAGACTCTTATATATAGAAAGGAGGTTTTTTCATTTGAATCAGCAAAGAATCATTCATTTGTGTAATGTAAAGGAGGTTGCCCCCTCGAAGAGGCTGAATTCTAACCCATTGATCTATCGTTTCTATCTTTTTTGAGTTGGTTTCATAACAGAAGGCCTGCAATACTATTTGGAACATGCCTATGGAACAGGGACAAACTGCTAAAACCTATAATTAGCTGGCTCAGATGGGAAACACATACTTCAAGCAGCTATTCAAAGCTCCACCTGGTACAACACTCGCTGATATTATTCGTATTGCGGGGCATTTCCCTATATTTGTGGAGACAGACGCTGAGGAGGACCTTATCAAACCTGTTATAATGGGGGAACTGGAGGGCACCCTGAAGTGGTTCAAGAAGGACAAAAGTCTGGGGCCGGATGGATGGTCCGTGGAATTCTATCTTACTTTCTTCGACACAATTGGCCCGGACCTACTCAAAGTGATTGAGAAATGTCGTTCTTCAACCAGAATGTATGAAGCCATAAATTCCACCTATATCGCACTAATTCCCAAGACGGACTCCCCTCTATCTTTCAGTGATTTCCGACCCAACTCTCTCTACAATTTCCTTTACAAGATTATTGCTAAGATCATTGCCAACCGTGTCAAGCTGATCCTATTAGACAACATACCCTCAGAACGTTTTTCCTTCCTACATAATTGTCAAATACATGAGGCCATAGGCACATCCTAGAAGGCCCTCCATTCCATCAAACAAAAGAATCTAAAAGGTGCCATCCTAAAAATAGACCTCTCAAAGGAGTTTGATTGAGTCAGCTAGCTTTTTATAAGGATGATTGTTACTCACCCGGGCTTTTCTATTGCTTTCATTAGATGGATCAAGTGTTGCATTACATATGTTTCTTTCGGTACTCTAATCATTGGATCGAGCTCCAATTTTTTCCATGTAGAATGTGGTATCAGACAGGGATGCCCACTTTTCCCGTTGTTATTATTAATTATAATGGAAGGTTTAAGCAGGATAATCTCATCAGAAAAAAGATCCGGAAGGTTCAAGGGTCTCAAGATCACAGATCATTGCACTCTTACGCACTTGCTATTTGTGGATGATATTGTGATTTTCCTCAATGGAGGCATTCAAGACAACAACACCCTCTCTGAGGTGTTGCAATTATTATACTCTACAACAGGGATGGAAATTTATGGGCCAAATCCACCATCACCCTATTTGCGTGCACACCTCAAATTTCCTGTCATGCACACTTCAAATTTCCCTTCCAGAGCTTATTGTTGGAGGATGGATTGAAGTACCTGGGCTTTAGGATTAAATCTCATGGATAGAAAATTGCAGATTGGACCTCGTTAGTCGCAAAGGTTGAAAGAAGATTAAACAATAGGATCCATCAGTTACTATCTAGAGCAGGTCATCTGGTGCTCATAAAATCTATCCTAGAAGCCAGCGTGGTCTTCTGGATGTCCCTAGCCTAGATTCCTCAAGGTATCATATCCAGGATTCAAGATTATGTTGTCGTTTCTTATGGAAGGGGCACAAGGATGGGAAACCATTTGCTTGGGTTAAATGGAACAGAATTGCAACCCCCCAAAAATGGGGGGGCTAGGGCCTTAAAAATCTCTCTTCTTTTTCTCAGGCACTTGCGGCCAAATTAGGATGGCTTCTCCTAAAGCACAAAAGCCTATGGACAGAGGTGGTTACCTATAAATATATCTAGCCTTGTACTATTATAGAATAGATTCGGCTACCTTCTTGGAACAAGCAAGGAATATCTGTGATTTGGAAAGCTATCATACACACCCTTCCCATCATAAGAAGTGGTCTTACTTGGCGTATTGGAAATGGCATGGCTATTCGCATAGGGGCTGATCCATGGATTGGCTATGGAAATTTATACAATCTTCCTCCAGAGCTGATAGATTTCCTTAATCGTAGAGGAGTGGAATCCATCGCACAGATTGGGGACCATTTCAATTCATCCATCTATCATCAAGCTTGGCTATCTGCTAAAGTTCTTGGTATACCGAAATAGTGGCGTATGGAGTGGAGGCAATTCATTGATGCCTTAAAAGAATCCCATGTGAGACTCAAGGATGATAAGGATGAATTGATATGGGCTCCTGTGGAAAAGGGGACCTATACACCAAAGAAGGGTTACCCTATCATACATGCTACCCATAAGCCCAACTCATTGGAAATATGGTGGTGCTGGTTATGGAAGCTGAAAGGCCCGCCACACACTTGTCTCCTGATGTGGAACATTATCATGGACAAGACCCCATCCAGAACAAATCTTAGAAAATGCTCCTTCCAGGGTCTTTCTTGGTGTGTACTATGTCGTAGGGAGGAGGAATCGAACAACCACATGTTCCTATTTTGCACCAACACTCAACAGGTCTGGGAATAGGTGCTGCATAGACTAAATATAAATCAGTGATGGGAAGGAGATAGTATACTGAATGCCTGGAACAACTGGTGAATTGAAGCCCCCACTATAAAATCCCGAAATATCCCTTTAATTATGTGCTGGAATATATGGATATGTAGGAACAACATCATTTTTCTCGGTAAGAAAATTCGATGGCCTCTCATTATCCCAAAAATATGCAATAGTTACATTAAAATTCTAGATGATGAATAGGTTGCCTCCATTCGTACTATCATTCCGGAGGTCATAGATAAAGCTCACCCATGGGCCTACTTTGACGGTTCTGCCCAAGACCAAGGGTGTGGCGGGGGCATTTTACTATACATATCTGAGACACATATCTTCTGTATTTCATGGGGTTGGGTGCTGGCACAAACAACTTCGTGGAGCTCCTAACGCTTCGTCATCTTTTATACTTTTCATTAAACAAAAATTGTCGACATTTACAAGTTCTTGGGGACTTTAAGATTGTCATAAATTGGTTCAACTGCATTTCTACATGCCATGTTCACACACTCAGGAACATATTGGATGATGCATTGTATTTAAAAACTCATTTTGATTAGATTTCATGTTCTCATATCTACAGGTAGTGCAACCAAATTGAGGATTAGCTTTATAAAGACGCAACACACCATCCCAGAGGGGAATGGCTTATTCGTGAGCAAAGATAGGAGTAGATCTACCAGTTCTACCACATGCCATACATTGATAAGGACTTGCAGAGGGTTGATAGGCCCTAACTTATTACAGTTTTTTTATCTATTTACATCTGAACAATGAATCATCGAGGGTGAGTTTTTGATCAATTTTTAAAATTTTGTAACATATATGTATATGCTTTCAAACTCAAGAAGGTATACCTACTTCTGGGTTTATTATACAAAATTTTACAGAATTTGTTGATTATAGATGACTACAGTCACTCGCTCTCCATATGACTATGGCATCTACAACATGCAATTTTCCTTATAATGAAAATTACAATTTTTTCCTCGGGAAAAAAGGAGGATCCCTTGGGAGTTGCATATCTTTAGGGCGAATCAAATTCAACTGTCCTTGACTGGAGCATGTTAGAGAATCTCATCTTCCAAGTGTGTAAAGTGGTCCTGAATTGTTGAGTCACATTTTTATTCTACTGCATGGCTATTGAAGGAAAATCCACGCGATTGTCAATATTGGCCTTTAGATAGGTCATGCAACTCAATTTTATACATGATAACTTTGGAGAATTTAAAATTTTGAATTTTTATGATTTCTTCAGCTAGAAAACCTTCACCTGTACATTATGCTAGATGAATTTGGGTGCCATATGGATTGTACAAATGTGTGTACTTTTTTTCGGTATTAACAATTGCCCCATGATGTATGAGGTCAGGAGAAGGCGTATAGATGAGATACATCGCGTTTTTCTTTTCTGACTAAGAGCCTAATCAACTTCTTGAGAGAGAGAATAACTTGTTGTAGAGATGAATCGGGAAAAACCTTGACTGGGGATAAAGATAACCATGCTCTGAAAAAGTGTCTATACAAGGCAGGCATGTCCCATGCTCATTATGATGACCAGTGACTAAGTATTACAATCATATAGGAAATATTCCTGTTAAGTCAATGTTGTGGTGGCTGACATGCTAATGGATGATGATGACAACAACTTACGCCCTCAAGGGGGCTTCAGACAAATAGATGGAATTAGATGGCTCCATGCATAAAAAAAGGTGAAGCACTACTGAGTGAGGTGCTTGTGGATGCATGGGTCTTCGACTATGGATACCTCCCATGAATAAAAATGTAAGGACTACTAAGAGAGGTGCTAAGTGATGCTAATGGATGATGATGACAACAACTTACACCCTCAAGGGGGCTTCAGACAAATAGATGGAATTAGATGGCTCCATGCGTAAAAAAAGGTGAAGCACTACTGAGTGAGGTGCTTGTGGATGCATGGGTCTTCGACTATGGAAACCTCCCATGAATAAAAATGTAAGGACTACTAAGAGAGGTGCTAAGTGATGCATGGGTCTTTGAATAAATGTGAGAACTGCAACAATCACAAAGTATGATACCACCCCTAACATGAAAGCTTATGTTGGTGTTGAATGTCGAGGGGAACAGTCACATCAATGGATAATAATGATTCCCACTATGCCACTCGAGTATGTCCCATAAGGGGGGGAGCACCCAAGATATTACCTTGATCCTGGAAGATGGGTTTTGAAGTCGACAAGAAAAATGCCTCAACCACCCGAAATACTGATTCAGGGAATCATGATGGAGAAAGATGATTATAATATGGTGGGTAAAAAAGGCATGATAATGAAAGTGGATACTATAAATGGACATGGTCAACTACCCGAGGTTGGAGTTGTAATGCGAGTGGCAACAGTCAAACAATTGTTCTAGGGGAAAATCTCTGGAGTTAGTAGGACATCCAGGGTAGGTGTGTGCGTGTTTTTACTAGCACGATGAATGATCAATGGATGGGGTGGTGATCAACAAATTCCAACCAGGGGTGACTAGGGACTACTGCAGGGTATGAGACATGAAAATATGGGTGGGAAACATTTTCCTAAAACATCTTTGCACACTTGCCAAAAGAATATAAAGGTGGCTTGGGATGTATAAACATGGATATGGGTGCCCCATAAAAATAATGACCTGCATGATGATGAAGGTAAGGTGGTTTGTGTGGGGTGAGGGGGCCCATTAGTTGGTCTTAGTGTAGGGTTGATAAGGTGGATGAAGTGACACAAATGGGCCATGAAAATGGAAGGATTATAGGCCAAATATAGAATGCGGTAGTGAATTCGACTTGATCTGTCACATATAAATGAGGTGGCCCAGGAGTGGGGTTGGTAAGAAATAATAGAAGAAGAGAAGAATGAAACTAATATTCAAGGCATGCGAGTGAGATGGCTCCTAGGATTGAGTGGATGGTCATGCATCCAATGGTGTGAGGGGTATACAACATGGGGTGATCCATGAATCAGAAGGGTCTATTGACCGACATGGACGTTTACCATGTACAAGGGGAGGTGGTGGAAAATGTGGTCAAGATGATGGACCCTATGGTGCATTTCAGAGAAATGGTGTCAGGATATGCAAATATTTGTAAGAATCCTATCATGCTGGGTGGAGAATGATACGTTCACTGTTGACGGTCACCAGGGTACTGATTCTAGTGGGATGCTGCTGAAGTACTTGCAACCTCTACAAGCAATACCCCAAGTGAAAACATATTGATAAAAACATATGTAAGTTGAAATGTGATGAACAAGATGAATTGAAGAACATGAGAAGGTGCACCTGAAGGGGTACTCTGAGCATGCGGTGGGCCTAAAAAATGAGTTTGGGGTTGAAATGGAATGGAGGGTACCATGCGGTGCCAATTGGTTTTATGATTGTTCACCATATGCTGCAACATAATTTTGAGGACCTTGTTGACAACTTCTACCTGGCCGTTGGATTGAAGGTAGTATGGAGAAGCAAATTCATGAGAGAAACCAAGATGTTGGGATAACTCTTTAAATATCTTGTTCTCGAAGTGTTGACCATGATCTAAGATCAACTCCTTGGGAAAAATGAACTATGTTATGACATTGTTAAAGAAAAATTGTGCAACTGTGTCAACAATGTTGTTATATGTGGGCATGGCCTTTGCCCATTTGGTAAAGTAGTCGACAATGACTACAATGTACTTATGGCTGCCTAAAGATAGAGCCTTGCAAGTCATGAAGTCTATGACCCATTTACATAAGGGGCCTACAATGATGATCAGCTGTAGTGGAGCTGGTGGAGCTCGAGTCTTATGAGTGTGTTGTTGGCATTTCTTGCATCGCTTGACTGCTTGAATGTAGTCATGGAATAGGGTGGGCTAGAAATAACTAGCACAGAGGATATTTTGAGAGGTTGCCTCTGCAAGCTCCACTATGGAAATCATTTAATACCCGCTCAACTTGTTCAATATACCTCAAAAATAAAGGATGTCTCCCATAATGAGGTAGTGGGGGGCTTGGTTGAGAATGCACCTTCAACTGTTGTGAGTAAGTTGAGGTCTGAAATTTTGCATTCATAGAAAGAGGAGTATGTCGTTGTACTAGGGGTCATCTGTAGATACAAAGAACAAGTGTTAATTAGGGAAGAATAATTAATAAGCAACCCTTAGGTATTTGTGGGGAGATCAATGATGAACTTGGTAAGGATAATCACCTTCTTGCTTTTGGGGGGAGAAAATTATAGGTCGAATTCTTGTAGAATAACTAGCCATCGAGAATATTTGTGTTTCATCATATGACGAGTGAGAAAGTATGTCATGGGATTGATATTTTCCATTATGGTGGTGGTCTGTAGGATGATGTAATGCCAAAGCTTTTGTACTTAATCTACTGGGGATAAAGCGGTCTTTTCCACTAACTCATACTTCAAGGCAGGCTCAGAGAGGTTCTTGGTGATGTAATATATTATGTGCTCTCTATTATCAGGTCCTTCTTTAACTAATACCCCAACAATTGCAACATCAGATGCTGATAGGTAAAGAGTGTAGTACTTATTGTGGTCAAGAGGGCTAATCAATGGAGATTGAGATAATGCATCTTTTAGGTATTCAAATGATTTTTGAGCCTGCTCATCCCAATGGAAAGGAATGTCTTGATGAAGGAGGCATAAGAATTCACGCGCACAAGTGGCGTAGCCAGGTATAAATCAGCGTAAGAAGTTGGCCTTACCTTGTAAGATTTGTAACTGCTTTAAAGTTTTTGGAGGGGTACTTCTTGGATGGCTTGGACTTTGAGAGGATTAACCCTAATACCTTGATGAGAAACAATGAATACCAATAGTCTTCCCGCGTTGACGCAAAAGACACACTTGAGAGGATTCAAGCGTAGGTTGTATTATCGACATCTATGAAAGACTAGGCAGAGGTCCTTCAAATGATCAACGTGCTTTTTGGATCGTACATTAAGGTCATCCAAATAGGCAAGGATAAGGTGAGCTAGATCGTGCAAGATATAATTCATGGCTTGTTGGAAGGTGGCACCAACATTTTTAACACTGAAGGGCATGACTCAAAACGTGAATGTGCCCCATGGGGTTGTGCATGCCATTTTATACTGATTTGTTGAAGGAAATGTAACTAGGTTCGGTCTTCATAGATGTGCTTTTGATATTTATATTTATTCAAGAAAAGAAATATTGTTTTTATAATATATGTCAATGTGTTTCTTGCTCATTGAAATAGGTCTAGCACATGTTAGTTATAGGTGAGTCAAAGAGTCAAAATAATTATGTTGAAGACCTTAAGGGAATGTTACTATAGACATACTTATGTATTAGAGGCAAAGAAGTCACCTCCAAGCAAAGTCAATTCTCCTCCTAAAATGTGGCACCATCAAAAGAAGCTATCCAAAGCAAAGACAACAAGTCGGCCTAAAGGAGGGACAAACCTATATATATAGAGGTTGTCTACTCCCTCAAAAGACAACGCGATCATCTATGAAATCAGTGAAGTCAAGGAGCCAAGAAAATAACAAAATAGGATGAAGACAAGGAGCCTCTAGTGCAACAAAGTAAGGGAAAGTATAAGCGAAGGTTGGAGGTTGGTTTCTAAGGAAAATATAGCACACGTGTGAGGAAAAAGGAAGGTTGCCTGCAGTTATAACAACATAGACTCACAGTCAAACATATCTCATATTTTTGGCTAGAGACATAGGCCTAAAGGCTCTCCCACTCAAGCGAAGAAGCAAGGAAGGAAAGTGAAGGTAATAGGGATGTTCTAAAGTCTATTGCAGTCACGTGTGCGAAGAGAAGGAGGCTGCCTCTACTGTCATAACAACCCACCCATTACACAAGTTTGTTGGTTGGTGAAGAGAAGGAAGCGATCATCATAAGGAAAGGGTATCATCAAAGGTATATTTTCTAGAGCAAGTGTAACAAGGTTTACCAACAATTGAAAGAAGAAGGAAGTTCCAGAAGAAGGAGGACTAAGTGTCAGGGAATGAAGTTCCAAAACAAGGAAGTGTTGGGGAACAAAGTGTAGAGAGGAGGAAGGACTTGACTTGTGCTTGGAGGATATTCTTGTTAAGGGTCTAGGGTTTAGAAATGATTGATAAGAATCTTCAATAAGAGAAATTTACCCAAGGGTTTTCCCCTCAAGAGAAGAGATGTTTTGGCCCCGGAAGAGAGCCAATATTTTGTGTTCTTGTTCTTATCTTTTTGGTAGCAGTTTGATAAAGTACACACATACATTAATAATAAAAAGAAGAAGATTAAGCTGACAAGAAAAATTAAAAAAAATCCACAAATTGTTATCAAGTCAAGAAGAATCACGCTACATCTAATTTCCCTTGATTCTTCAACATGGTATCAGAGCTAAGGTGACACATCAAGGAAAGGGCATCTGAAGAACACTCATAAGGTGACTTATCAAGGAAGAAAATCTCAAGGACATCTACAAAGCTGAAGTATCAAACCAAGAAGTCTCTATCACATCAAGGACAAGAAGGCCTACCATCCATAACTCATCAAGGAAGACTACAAAGCAAGAAGAAGAGCCCTACATAAAGGCACCTACAAGAAGAGCAAATCAAAGAAGTACCTACATCAAGCTACAAGTCATCAAGCACATCTCATCATCAAGCAAGTCCACTTGGAGAAAGAAACTTGAAGAACATCAAGATCTAAGGAAGGAAAGCCATCAAGTCTTCAAGGAGAAAGAAAGTCCATTACATCTCAAAATCTATCAAGTATATGTCCCCTTCTAAATATACATCAATGTATTTTTGTAAGGAAAGCAAAAAATTGGTAGGTACCAATAAATTTCTTGCATGGAAGAAAAGGACTAATTTACTTCTCAAGGAGAATGAACTCCTAGAACACATCAAAGGGAATGCCACTATTCCTTATAAGGAACAAACTAAATTCTTAGCCAAGTATAATAAATATGAGACAATAGCTCAAAGGATTCTAATAGAATCCATCAAAGACTCTCTCATTCCTTATCTCTCCAAACTTGAAACATCAAAATAAATCTATGACAAACTAGTAAAGCTATTTTCGGTAACCACAACCGAAGAAGTGATATCTCTTCGAAATGATTTGTAAAAGATGATGATATGAAAGGAAGGAATACCTCCATACTTCATGAATATCTCTAAGATGAAGGATCAACTTCAAGAGCTAGGGGAAGTCATGTATGACAAAAAAATGACAACTGTGGTACTCAATGCTCTACCTGAGGATTGGGGCAACTTCACATCAAGCATATATGCCAAGAAGGAATCCACCCCACAAAGTGAAATGTGGTATATATGCAAGATAGAGGAAACAAGCCTAAAAGGAAAGGAAGATGTGGATCAAAGGAACAAGCATTTACTACCATGGCCAATAGAACGGGAAATTTTGGCAAATTTGGTCCATGAAGAACAAAGAATAAAGATATGTCCAAATGCCAAGAATATGGACACTACAAAAGGAATTTGCCTAAGCTAAAGAAGGACAACAACAACAAAATAAAAAGGGAAGAATCTCACATGATTGAAGAGGCGAAAGAAGAAGAAAAGAAGCAAATGAAGGAAGATCCTCCGGATCTCTACTATGACTAAGTCAAACTCTTTACTTAAAGTCTTCTTTGAAAGTTTTGAATAGTATAGGAGCATGTAGGAATATAATAGAATTACATGGCTAGAAACATGTTCTAGAATCTAGAAGCATGATGTACATAGAGTTCAAAATACTCATGTAGAAGGAGCATTTATAAATAGAACAAAATGAATGGTTAGAAATATCTTCTAGAATATAGGAGCATGGTAGATATAGCTCAAGATATTAATGTAGAAGGATCATACCTAGTATAGGACCTCATCCACAATGAAAGAAAATTGATCATGATTAAGAATCTCAGAAGACCTCCATCATCAAAATAAATAAACATTTGCAAGATAAGAGTCTTCAAGATCCCATGATGGAATATTCAAAAGAAGATTCATAAACAAAAGCAGATGTCTCAAGGAAAACCAAATTAAGCTAAGATGATCAAAAGAGAATCAAGATGAGGTATGTATGCATCAAAGTTTAGTCATGTTATCATATGTATATTATTGAGTCATGGGAATAGTTATATGACATGATCAAGTATGAAAGAATATCTTTCACCAGTGACATGCTCTAAGGCATGTACTATAATGCAATGAAGGTCAACAAAAGGAAATACTCACATAAGGAGTATAAGATTGTTGAATATGAAGCAAGTAAAGAAGGAAATTTGACTAGTCCTAGAAGCAAGCAATAAAGAAGTGCTCCCACGAGAAGCATAAGGTGGTTGACTAATCTATCCAAGAAGAAGCAAATGAAGAAATAGATCAATAATGTGAAGAATACCATGATCACAAAGAATCACTATCTAACAAAGATCCACTGAAGACATCTCCCGAAAAAGGTAGGAAAAATCTAACTAAGAAATGAAAATATCAAAGGACCCTTGACACCTATGAAGGGCTTGGAGATATGAAAGGTACAAATAATCAATTCTAATCTACTAAGATGTCATTATGAAGAAGCCATCCAACAAAAGAACCATTTAATGTTGAAGCAATATCAGGATGAAGTCATGAAGGGCCACTAGATCTAAGCATGAAAATAAGCAAGTACAACGAAGCATCCATGAGAAGAGTATTCCAAAGCATGGAAAAATGACAATGGAGTAGCCAGATGACAAGAGATCCTGATATATGAAAAGAAGGCCACTTTCCACAAAGGAAGAATTGACATGACAAACTAGGAAGGAAAGTGATCAATGGATGGTTCCCTACCAGGAAGAAGTTCGAACAAAGACTTCATGGCATCAAAGGAAAGAAGGAGATCAAGCAGCTCGAGGACCCATGAAGAAGAATTTGCTAATGATTGGACAAGTCCCTAGCTAAGAGGGAGTTATAAAAGGTTCCCAATTACAAAGGAACTTGGACAAGTACCTTGGGAGAGGATAATTGGACATGTCTTCCTCAATTAAGAGGAAGAGATAGACACAACATTCTTGTTTTCACTTGGGAAGAAAGAATGGGAGGATTGGGTAATCATCTGGCTTTTGATACTCTTTAAGGATGTGTAGGGAATCCAAGACAAGAGTAGGCAAGAGGAACGATATTATTTGAGGGCTGGAAACCCAAGATAAGAATAGTATTAGAAGGTCATACTCAGTGAACACTCAGGTGGGTATGTACCTTGAGAGACAATGACTAAGGTCTCTATAAGTCATTGGTCTCACCAACATTGTGATCTAATAGATTGAGAGATAGAGCTATCAGTCAAGGCATTGCTATGGAAACAATGCTGGTTACTATGATGCTATAATAGATGGATTGCCAATCCAACTTCTCTTATGTGAATTCTTCATGATTAAAAATAGCCAAACACCTTATAATGTTGTATGAATACCTCCCTAGATAAGAGGGAGTGTTGAAGGCAATGTAACTAGGTTCGATCTTCATAAATGTACTTTTGATATTTGTATTTATTCAAGAAAAGAAATATTATTTTTATAATATATGCCAATGAGTTTCTTGCTCATTGAAACAGGTCTAGCACATGTTAAAGTGTTATAGGTGAGTAAAAGAGTCAAAAGAATTATTTTGAAGACCTTAAGGGCATGTTACTATAGGCATACTTATGTATTAGAGGCAAATATTTCACCTCCAAGCAAACTCAAGTCTCCTCCAAGCATGTGGCACCATAAAAAGAAGCTATCCAAAGCAAATACAACAAGTTGGCCTACAAATAGCAATTCAGCCTAAAGGAGGGACATACCTATATATATAGAGGTTATCCACTCCCTCAAAAGACAATGCAATCATCTCTGAAATCAGAAAAGTCAAGAAGCCAAGAAAAGAACGAAATAGGATGAAGACAAGGAGCGTCTAGTGTAGCGAAGTAAGGGAAAGTATAAGCGAATGTTGGAGGTTTGTTTCTAGGGAAAATATAGTCACACGTGCGAGGAAAATTGAAGGTTTCTTGTGGTCATAACAAGATAGACTCACAATCAAACATATATCATCTTATGGGCTAGAGAAATAGGCCTAAAGTGCCTCCCACTCAAGTGAAGAATCAAGGAAGGAAAATGAAGTTAATAGGATTGTTCTAAAGCCTATTGTAGTCACATGTGTGAAGAGAAGGGGGTTGTCTCTACTATCATAACAACCCTCCCATTACAGTCATACAAGTTCATTGGTTGGTGAAGAGAAGGAAGGGATCATCATAAGGAAAGGGTCTCATCAAAGGTATATCTTATAAAGCAAGTGTAGCAAGGTTTACCAACAGTTGAAAGAAGAACGAAGTGCCAAAAGAAGGAGGACTAAGTGTCGGGGAACAAAGTGTCGGAAGAAGGAAGTTTCGGGGAACAAAGTGCAGAGAGGAGGAAGGACTTGACTTGTGCTTGGAGGATATTCTTGTCAAGGGTCTAGGGTTTGACATTGATCAATAAGAAGCTGCAATAAGAGAAATTTACCAAATGGTTTTCCTCTCAAGAGAAAAGAGGTTTTGGCCCTGGAAGAGAGCCAACATCTTATGTTCTTGTCCTTATGTTTTTAGTAGCAGTTTGAGGAAGTACACACACATCGATTAATAATAATAAGAAGAATATTAAGCTAACAAGAAAAAGTAAAAAGACTCCACAAATTATTATCAAGTCAAGAAGAATCACACTACACCTAATTTCCCTTGATTCTCAACATGATTCGTATGGTGAATCTGAATTTGATTATACCAAGAGAATATATCCATGAAGGATAGGGCCTTGTGACCGGCACAAGTGTCAATCAACTTTGTCAATGAAGGGTGTAGGATAATTGTACTTGGGACAAGCTTTGTTCAGATATTTAAAATCTGTACAAATGTGAATGGTGCCCTGTTTTTTCATGATGGGTATAGGGTTAGAAACCTGAGAGGTGTAAGCGATATGATCGATGAAACCAACTTTGTAGTTTATCAATTTCCTTCTTGATTGCTTCGGCTTTAGAATGGTGGAGCTGACATTGTTTTTGTTAGATGGGGTGAGGAGAAGGGCATGTGTCAATATGCTGCTCCATGATGGTGGGATTGATGTGTGACATATTAGAGTAGGTCCATGTGAAGATATCCCTATATTATTAAAATAGGGCTTTGTATGAGGTTACCTCTTTCGGGGAGCATGCTTCCCCCAATGATATTTCTTCGAAAATGCCAAGTTTGATTGAAATATCGACCCTAATGGTAGGTGAGATATTAGACATGTTCACTTCCTTGAATGAATTTGGTGCATGGATGGAATTTTTAAACCAATCTACTTGTCTCGGTGGCAGCAAATCCTTTGACTATATGGTGCAAACATCGTGGGTCACAGCATGAACAAGTACGAAGGCTTTTTCAGGTAGGAAGAAAGAGTTGTGATGCATGGCATCCCAAGGACACTCAGGCTCTGTCATGGCCTCAAGAAAGTCTTCGTCTGAGTGAATTTTTTTTCTAGTGTTGAACCGGGCTACGTGAGGTCGTGAAGGAGGAGGTTCGTCTTTGCTGTGCCGGAAGACAAGCAAGACAATGATTCGATGGTTGATTCTGTAGAACCTAGGAAGTTGAAAATGTGCAGATGGGATGGTTTTGCACCACCATTGATAGTACCACCGTTGTGGTGGTTTTAGCAGTCTCGACATGAGCAAACAACACAAATCATGTTTCCTATGGAAGAGGAAATTAATCGTACGTGATGTTGTGTGTCGACAACATTTTGTGGTGGTAGAATTTTCGTAATGGCGGACTGATGGTGAGTGGGAGTGGGTTCTTGCAATAATGTCGACATCTTAGGAGCTAATATATCTTCCTCTATGTGAGGCTGGATTTGAATTTTAAGCCGTCAAAATTTTTGTAACATAGGACATGTTTCATAACTATGAGAGGTACTAGTGCAAATACCACACACAAAAATAGTTCTAAAACAATAAATTGTGTGAGTGTCAATATCGTCCACAGTGTGAGACGATGACGCCTAGTTAGTGTCATGACGTGGGGCATTCCTGGGTGGAAAAATACTTTAGATCTTAGTATCAACATGAGGTGTCTCCCCAACGTTAGGTTGTCTCAATGCTGCTCTTGCTGCTAAAAAATGTAGAAGGTATTGACAATTTCGCGTATGATGTGCTTGAGAGCAGATGTGACATTGACGATGTGAGCGTCTAGTGTGATTTGTACTAGTAGGTCGTGGAATATGGACTAACAGGCGAAGATATCTCTGAGTTCTCAACGATGAATTAGTGCATGAAATCCAATGTCTCGCAGAATCAGGGAAGGTGTGGGAAACACCGAGTATGGTGGTTTCGTGTACAAATGTGGAAACTATGACACTTGAGTTTGAGTTTGTTGCTTGGGACAACATGTAGGGTAGGGTATTACCTCCTAAATTCCGAAAACTCAGGACATTGGTTAATGAAATGGTCTGGTTCATCGCATAAAGCACACAAGGAGTTATGTTGGGGTGTCATTGATTCTAGTTGTCTCTGCGTATGGTGGGAGGTTGAGCGACTAGAAAAGGAATATGAGCATGAATCTTCTTCCCCAGTAACATAAAAAATGGTTTTGGATCCATCATCTACCATTAGCGTGGATGGTAATCATACGGTCACAATATTGGCTTGGGCGAGTGCTCCTAAAGCCTCGATATTGAGGGATCTCAGGGTAATGATGTGTGTAATGTCCATATTCCACGCATATAGGGCATGCATGGTTGGTGTGCAATGCCTTATTACATGCACGTGTGGTATTTTCTCCAGTAGGCGGAGGAGGGTTCACTGATGCGTTTGGGGCATGCAAAAGAGTTTTTAACTTGTCTAACTCGGGGCACATATTAGTAGGGTGCCCAACTACTTCGCACAAAGCACATGGTGGAGGTACCCTGGAGGAGGAAGAGTTTGAAGCTTCCACCTTCTTACCTTTTTTCTTATCTTTTTTCCTGGCACTGACTGGTGTCGATGCAGACATTTCTCATTGTGGGGTGTTATCCCAATTAGGGGCTATAGGAATAATTCCTGTCTTGGTGATACTTGAGTTTTCCGACATGGTATGAGGGGCTAGATACCATACCAGTATCGCTAGAGCCATATTAGGCAATGTGGGTGTTGCAATGACTCGGTGTGAGACAAAACCAGGTGGAGGGAATAAGAAGGGTGTTTGGGTGATAGCATATGGTAAGAATGAATAATCAACAACTACATTATTGTTGGTATCTAGAACTGGTTCCTAATATTGAGGGGTGTTTGATGAACTCATCATGCACACTGGGGATCATGTGGCTAGAGGAGTATCCTCCAACATAGGTGGTTCTCCAGGGCATGTCCCAAGGAGCATTGATGGTTTAAATTGTCTAGGTCTGGATTCAGTATAGTTTCTGATCAACTTAGGAGAAGATCTGACAAAAGGTAACACACTATCAGGGGCAGTTAAGTTGGTCAATTAACAATTTTCCCATCATGAGGGAACATTGTTAACCTCAACACGGAAGATGCCACTGCTTGCATTTCATACATGTAACTTTGGCCAAGAAGGATATTGTAATCCAATTGTGTGTCCATCACTTCTATGTCAATGAGCACCGTTTTACCAACAAGTTGTACTGGAATGCCTTGGTATAGTCTTATGGGAACAGAAGGATACCCATCGTATGCTCTGAGAGTGATCTCATATGGTTTGAGTTTGGGAGATCCAAGTTTTTTTCCAAACTTTTTTGGACATAATACATGTGGATGCTCCCTCATTGACTATGCGATGGTGGATGGTGATCTTTTGGACTGAGATCGGAATTTGAAAAGCGACGACTGATGGAAGATGTGGGATAGATTCATCCAAGTCAAAGACCATTAAATTAGAATCAATAGGGCCGATTGCTCCTAATGCAGAAATTAAGGCTTTCCGTTGCATTGGGCATGATTGTGAAACTTCCAAAGCTGACATAGTTGAAGGAGTTTGAGCTAAGTGATTGACTATATAGTTGTGAGTAGCCTTTGAGTTTTGTCCAATTTGCCTTAAGGGTCCTTTAACCATCTTTGTGATGGGTTATATGGTGTATCGAGGGATTTTCAAAGGTGTTGTAGGTGTTGTAGTAGTCGATGTGGAAGGATTGGTTTTTGGTGGAGTTTCGTATTCTTATTTGCACATTTGCATGAGAACTTCTTCCCCTGCAATGAAAATGTCATGACTTGAGATACACCGGGAACTTCCTCCAGGAGGATTTTGATAGTGTTGTTGGGAGGGTTGCTACTAGGTATTTGCCACTCCTTGATGGGGGAAGGGATGCTGCATTATTGCAGTTTGTTGATTCCCCCCCTTGCCCCCCACTGTCTTCCATCCTCTTTAATTTAGGGTGTTGTGGGCAATGATGGGGGTAATTAGCATATTCCTTGCAAATCGAACAAGCATGATTAGTCTATAGACTCGAGTTATTATTTTTCCTTTGTGGTTTGTTATTGATCTATCCATAGTTTGGGTTCTGGTTGGGGTTGGCATAAGCTGGTGCTCGTGGGGGTTGTTGCTAATTTTTGCTCCCCCCCGCACAAGACCTACCTTTGGTTTTTTCTTTCCTTTCTTCTTAACAACATTGGGGGGATTAGTTGTGTATCTATTCAAATGGTTGCTGCTGTTGAGGGAGATAAGGTTGCACAAAATTAACCCCTGCATTATTTTGTGTTGGTAGCTTATTCTTTTGAGGTGGTGGATAAGGGAAATATTGGTTTCCCTATCCTTGTTTACTATATGTGCTTTAGGAATTGAAAAATTATTTTGTGGTCCTATGGGGGATATGTTTTTCCCTGTGGGGGAGGATATTGGCTACCCTGTATGGAGGGATATTCGCTACCCTACGTGGGAGGGTATGGACCTAGTTGTAAGTTTTCCACTATCGCAAAATGATTTTGAACAACTATATCTAAAGGGGTTCCCTTATGAGGATGGTTACCTTGGTGAGAACCCCAAGGACTCTTAAGAGGGGAGTTGGGTGGGATCCACTGAGGGGTCCCCTAAGAGGTAGATTGTGGAGTTCTGTGAGGGGTAGTGAATGGAGTGCTTTGACGAGGAGGGGTCCCAATCAAAGTTGCACTGATAAAGGAAGATCTTAGAATGGTGGTTGTGTGGTGTCTTTTATGCCTAAAAGAAGAGAGACCTTGCAAACCTTCTCGTAATGGAAGGAGGTTTTTAAAAATTCTAGAATGACGGGGAGCAGTGGGGTCCCATATGGTGTCGAGTAGAGTGTGTGTTACTTGGTATGATGAGGGAAGGAGATAAATATCAGAGCAAGTAAATCACATACATAAAACAAAGCGAAAATAAAACGATTACTTTCCCGTTAACTTATACTATGTGATCAATCAAACAAACAAATGGTTTTCATTTGTTTTTGTGTATGATAAAAGATCCTATAAATAATTATTCATCCTTGCCACTCTCAAAGTAACTAGGCCTTACGTAGATACCTTCTTATGGGTACTGGG
The DNA here is from genome assembly GCA_000404065.3 of Pinus taeda. NCBI lineage: Eukaryota > Viridiplantae > Streptophyta > Pinopsida > Pinales > Pinaceae > Pinus > Pinus taeda. The sequence continues at coordinate 6,234 of APFE031412399.1, read as the reverse complement.
GAACCATCCCGAGAGAATAGGCGACGCTTTCTAGTAGTCGAAGAATCAACCAAGGTAAAAAATGAGGCTTTACTGATGTCCGCACCTCCACCTATATGGAAAGATTCCCTAATTTTTCCACTAAGATACATTCATCCCATGGGAGCAATCGTGTCTTTAGCTCTTTGGTATTCATTTACTAGTACCGATCACTAGACAGTTTTGGGTATCCCCAAATAGTACTGCACGCATTATATCTAAGTTGAACCCCCTCTGAATCGGGTCTCTTGCATGCTTGGGTAGCCTTTTCCGTGTGATGATGAAGGATTTTAAGCACCCTAAAAGTCAACTTCTATGTTTCAAAGATGTAACATGACAATGGCGGCTTATGGGATGCCTACCCCTAATGGTCCTAACCTGAACTATAAATTCTTTTGTCGCTCCTGTGGGGAAATTTAGTTTGTTCAATTTATGTTTGCTTTTAGGAGTCTTTCTTTTCTTAGGGTGTAAGAATGTAATAAAAATAAGCTAAGTACAAAAAACTCTAGAAACTAGATGCCTTCTTATACAAATATTAAAGAATCTTAGTGTGTAATGTGTAATGTGTGTGCAAGTCGCAAAGTGGTGTGGATATGCATTGATCCGTTACAATATCCTCTAGTTACACTATGTTTTGATTGGTCCTTACATGAAAAAGAACTAATGTGTGGATTTTGGGCCACTTACTCTTTTTCCTATCACACTATGCGTTCCTAAAGGGAGATGGAAACTCAAGTGCTTTAAAAAATCTTTCATATGCAAGCCCTAGTTTGCCTAAAATATGCAAGGGAAGCAAATATTACTTACTTTCTGTAGTAAGACTTGGTCCTAGTCCCAAAAACTAATGAAAATAAAAATGCTTTGGTTAGTAATAAGATGTGTGGATAATGAGACACTTACTCCTTACTAATTAAGCTATGTGAGTTGTGAAAAATAGAAAAAAAAGTTGAAAAATATGTGTGGAATGTGGCCACTTACTTTTCCAAATAAAAACAAAGATAATTTGATTACTCTACTAATAGTGATTAGTAAAGTAACCAAACAATCTAAACTATTTGGAAAAAAATTGTAGAGGTGAAGGAAATTCACTAAAGGTTGCTAGTCACCCAGGAAAATAAAATTACAATGGTTTTTTGTGCTCTCTGTAAACCATGCGGGTTTTCCTGTGCACAAACGCACATGCATGTTTGTTTGAACAAAATCCGCACGGACAAAAAAATAGTTTGAAAGATCTATCTTTCTGGCTGAGAATAGGTCCAAAAGGTCCTGCGAAAATTCCGAAGAGACGTTGAACGTGCCAAACAATGATAATGCAGAGAGGAGTTCCTGCAAAACAAATGTTAGAGTAGAAGAAAGACAAGTGGAGTCGCCAAATATGTGTAGATGTTTTTGTAACAATGGGGTATCAAAGACACCTTCTTAGCTATTGGTTGTTCCCTGCAAAGAAAACACAAATAAAATTGGTTGTTCTTAGTGGACCAACATGAGAAACAAAGCATTGCAAAGGGTGAGAACAATGCATAAATAACACAAACTAAAAATAAAAAATAAAAAATAAAAAAATAAAAAATAAAATTCTTAATGAAGCAAACAAGTCAATAACATAATGGAAAAAGGTTCCCTTTACTGACTGCTAAAAGTAGAAGATGAATACTAAACACTTAGAGATAATTATTTGGGAAATGGTGCTCAAAATTCCTCAACAAGGAGGTTCCTTTGTTCACTCTCTTTGCAAGCTTCTCCTCTCTCCCAAAGAAGTATAAAGGCTCTCGATGGTCAAATCCTCTCCATAATAGAGTGTTGGATTGTTGAGAAACAATATTGCCAACATAATAATGCTCTACTTCTTCTTCAACAATGGAATGCAAGATTGTTTGAGAACAAATTTTCTAGCATAACTTTGCCTTGTATTTGGTCCTCCAATGGCCCATTTATATATAATTTTGAATCCCTATTCCCTCTCTTGATCCATTAATGAGAAAATGACCCATGAGTAGGACAAAAGGATCCCTTTGGGGCTGCATATCTCTAGAGAGACTTGAATTTGGCTATCCTTGACTCGAACATGTCAGAGAATCTCATCTTCTAAGTGTGTGAAGTGGTCACAAATCACTGAGTCACAATTTTTTTCCATCATGTGGCTATCGAAGGAAAATATGTGAATTTGTTAATTCTTTCCTTTAGATAGGTCGCGCAACTCGATTTTATACATGAGACCTTTGGAGAATTTAAATTTTTGAATTTTCATGATGTCTTCAGTTGGAAAATATTCACTTGTACCTTCTGCTGGACAACTTTGGGTGCCATATGGATTGTACAAATGTGTGTACAATTTTTTAGTGTTAACGTCCCTCATGTCAGCTAGCTTTAGGTGATAACCATAGTGGCCATGATCTTAGGGAGCGTACACTTGTGATGACAAGTGTGGCATGCTTTGTTGTACTTGGGAAATACATTGTTCATTACTCACTTGGATCCCCTAGAGGGTGCCCACACATAATTAAGTGCACTTGCATCAAGCATTGAGCCATTAAGTAAGAGGTTAGGGTAATTTTCCCATGCATATATTTACAGTTGACTTGGGCCCTAATGAACCGAGCTTCGACTAAGGGAAGATTCTTTTCATACATTGGTTTTCTTGATTAATTTATCCTATATTTTCTAGGTGTGTGCTATTTGGGTTATTATAGTTGGTCTTAGGTGTTATTCTATATTATTTCCATATATCTTTTGTTGTCACCATGGATGAGATTAGTCCACATTGTTCTCATAATCTTGAGGACCTTCCACTCGAGGAGGAGGGACCATCTATTTGTAGAGTTAGGATTAAACCCACTACTGGATTATACTTACCTACCTTAGGGGTCACTTTAGTTGGTTCTCAGGGGGTCAAACCCATAGTTTGAGAAGTGGTTAATGAAATTTTGCAACCTCGTTCTCGTTCCCCTGTGACCCATATTATGTTACCCATATTCCTACGTAGGGGTATAGATTTGAACTGATATTTACAACTAAATGGTCTTTACCAAGAGTTATTTGTACATGGTATACACCAAATGGTAGGACCTAGTGAGTCCATACCTAGTGTCATTGGAGCTGCTCCTCAGGCATTTTCCATAACTTCTTCAGCCACCATAGTATTTCTGGGAAAACTAGTGTCTTTTTGATTTGCTAGTCCCACTAAGACGGGTAGCTATCTTAGAAACAAACAATTCAAAGTGCTTCAAGATTTCCTTTATGTATGATAGATAAGAGAGAAGCAAAGAGCACCAACCTGTATCTTCCACTTGGCTCCTTGCTTGTTTCCTCTCTCCCTTGATAGAGCTTGCCACTCTTCTCCTACTTGTCCCACTTTAGAGAATATCTGGAGCCAAAGCAACAACACACCATCAAAGTATAAAGATCTATGATATCATAAACAATGTAGAATCAGAAATACATTAACCATACAATTGCATCCACAAATAACAAGATTTACAAATACACAATTATATGGAGGAAAACTCAAAGAACTTTATTGATAGTAGAAGTAGAAGAGAGGAGTACAACCTAGCTGTCTGATCCAGCATCATCCTCCCAGCATGAAATCCCTCTTCACCTCATGAAAAGAAATATCACCCCACAATACAATGTCTCAAAGAGAAACCAACAACACTTCCTTACAAATTACAACATTTCAGCCTTTAGATCTCTTAGATGAGGGATCCATTTATAGATATTTACAGAGGGGTGAGTCAGCTTTTGGGTTTTTGATTAGTGTCATTTCACTGATAGTTCTTGGTTCCACTTAGAGATTTCATGATCTCTTACTCATCCCTAGGTGAATTCAGAGAGGCAAGTGTCATATGAGAAGTTTCTAGAAGATTCTCTGGGTTTCCACTTAGCAAACTGTCTCTGCCATTTGTCTACTCTCGTCCATCGCACCCCACAGAAGGCTCTTCTAGTATGCATCGCACCCTAAGCATGGAGCAGCCTGTATGGTCCAGTTTTGGCCAGTTCTGGGTGTTTTTTCAGGTAGAACTTCTCGGAAATGATGTAATCAGTTGACCATGATCCTTTAGGGTGTGAAACAACACTTTTAGGGGTTTGAGAGCCCTTGGTTTATTGAGATATGTGATTGGGGTTGCAGTGCCCAAATATGTCTATAACACATAGGTATTGTCTCCACCACACCCACTCAAACCCCCTTCTATTCCAAAACTAATCCAAGATTGTTTTTTCCCCCATTTGGTACATCTAACATAGATGCCTTGACATCATTGACCATGGTCCCTCCATTTGCATCCACTAGAGGCTCTAATTCCACTATGATTAGTATACCCATCCATTGTTGAGGTTCAAACCCTGTAAGTACATTTGAGTCTATAGGTCTATCCCTTAATCTTGCTGTAGTTGTACGTAGTTCGTTCACACCTAATGATGGGTTCCCTTTTGGATGGAATACTAATAAAAGGACCATGCCTTTCCTTATCATAGTTGGGGGCACACACATTTTTTGTGGTTTCACATATCGTTGGGGAATTCAACCTTTAGTGGGGTTAAATTTTCAAGAAAATACTCATTTTCCATGGAATGTCCAAGGGATTGGGGTAAAAATCCATGGCCATGCATTCCATCCTTGAAGTACCAACTTCTTTTTTCAACTTTTTAGTCCAAGAATATTTCCTCTTGGCACACCCTTTTGTCACAGAGGTCAACCATTTTTAAGACTCCCTTTGCCATAAGGGGTCCAACCCTTAGGGTTAATACCCCTTATAATACCACCATAGGTACTAGAGCTAACTTCTCTAATAACCCCACTTCTCTAGGAATACCTTCCACCTCTAAAAACCATGCTATGGGAGGATCACAACATCCATATGGGATGCAAGGAGCATCACCTCCTCCTCAGAACTTGTTCAAATCACCTTTTATGGAAACCTTTGCATTGCTTGTTATATCAAAGTTAATGAATGATTCCATCAAGAACTTAATGAATTATCATCTATGGTGCTCATCCAACTCCTTGATGGATGATAGTATCTAGATATGAATTTTCTAGAGGACTCTTATTTTTTATGCCACCAAATGATACATCGATCTTGAAAGTGTTGCTTATGATAACTTCTTGTCTTTATCATAAGAATTTTTCAATCATTATAAACTACTTGTTAGGTATGAAACGGGAACAAATGTACTCACCAAATTCCATCAAAACACCACCACTCACATTTGTGATCATATACATGAATGGAGGTGATAACGAAGTTGGTTTAATTAAGTTCCTAATGACTTGGTTCGTGAATGGCTCACCAAATACTTATTACCTAGAATTGCTGAAGACATAGCTAAGGTAGAATCTAAAATTGAGGAAAATATAATCATGCATGTCCACCAACTCAATTTGACCTATTCTCAAGCATACACACTATATGAAATTATCCCTAATGCTCCTCTGTCTTCAAATGATGTTTCAAAACCCAAGCTAGGATCCCATGCTAATGGTATGGTGAGTTCATATCCTTAGGAAACATAGGCCAATTTTCCAATAATATGGGCTAATTGAGCATTGATTCTAGTGGCCTGGCTACTAAGCCTACCACCCAAACTCTAACACTCTTGTTTAAACCTCCCAGGTGAATTTAGTGCAATTCATAGCCTTGAAGAATCCTCAATAAACTGGAGGTAAGAACAAGAAAAACAAGATGAATAAATCTTCTAACAATGAATAGGGGCATCCAAAACCCAAGACACTTTTGGGGTGGCATGAAAGAGAAAAAGAAAAATAATTAGTTTCCGTGTAAAATTTATGGAGAATATCATCTTACTCATGAGTTTCCTTGGATGGATGAGATTTATTGATACTTCTCAAAGCAAAACACTACTTTGTGTGTTGTTTTCTTTCGGAGTTTTCGCGTCCATGATTTGTTTGTATTGACGTTTTGAGCCCTCCACCATGGCTCATCATCAGGATAGATCAGTAATTGTGTAGGACATATCTCCTTGAGTTTTAATAAATAGGGATGAAAGATGCACAGGTAATGGAAGTCGACTGTGTATTTATTTATTTATTTTTAATATTTAATTATGTAATTGAATTGTTTAATTTTTAACTTATGTTTATATAGTTTGATTAATTAATTTTATTTATTTATTTATTTTTGGAGATGTTTAATTATGTAATAGAATTGTTTAATTTTTAATTATATGTTCAAATAGTTTAATTAATTAATTAAT
>APFE031412397.1:0-14641 GCA_000404065.3 Pinus taeda | reverse complement strand
GAATTCAAATATACTGAACTGGGAAAGCAGACCAGAACCTTACTGACTGGTCCCATATAAAAGAAAAAAAAAAATCAATATTTTTTGAAACCCATTATTAAGGCTCAAGTCTTCAAAACGGGCTCAAACAATAATTAAATCCCAATATATGAAACTATCGAACGTGTCTTGTCTTTATCCCTTTAATTTTTATGTAGCCAATCATGGATTACAAGTATTTTAATGTGTTCATAATCCTATTTAGATTAATAAAATGACAAATAGCAATTTTTAATTTTAATTATAATAAATTTAGAGAGAAAAGATATTTAATAAATATATTATTGGTTTAATTAATCTAAGATAAAGGAATTTTTTTTTTAATTAAAGATCATGTATGATTTGTATACCTTCAACTGAAGTGTGAGGAGACCCATTCCAGAAGTGTCCATCAAAATTATTTCATTGTTGAGATCCGAAATATAGCTGTCTATTCTAAAAACAGATTTTGGTTAAAATGGAAATCAATCAAACTATTGTAACCGAAAACAAGAGATGTCTTGATCAAAGAGATTTAATTGGAATATTAAAATAGTTTCCTTAAATTTTAGTGTAGAAAATGTGTCCTCCATTTCCCTTATCAGATTAATATTATATCAGTATCGATTTTCCGGTGAATGGAACAAATCAACTTTCAGCTGAATCAAATTAATGGAACAAAAATTTCAATTGGATTTTAAGTGAATGAATTGAAATGATTCAAAATGGAAAAAGACATAGGCAATAGCTATCAAGAATTCAAACAAATGCATTTACCATAGTGGAGTGTTTTTAATATTTTTATTAATATTTAGGAATTGGACACCTGACATGGATATTAAGTGTTTTTAAATAAAAAAAAGCTGAAAATCTTTGAGACAATGTTACAGGAAGTAGGAAAAAAAAATTATTTTATTACTTATAATAAATATGCATATAATGTTTAGCCTCCTACCTAATTTTTTCAAAATAATTTTTTCAAAACTTACCTCACACTTTAGTTTGCACCCAAAAAAAACTCTGCCAAATTACCTAATTTTTTCAAAACTTACCTCACACTTTAGTTTGCATAGGAAAGAAACTCTACCAAATCAGACCTGGTGACCCTCTCTATCAATATCGATCCTCTCTACAAATCTATGGTCAACAATCAATTTATTAAAACTTAATAAAATTAAACAACAATAAAATATAAAAAAAAAATATGAAAATAAATATGGGCTAAGGCAAATTGAAGGTGACTAAAGGTTGACCTTGGCTTTCAATTTTGTTCACAACCCTATTTATATGATTTTGTGCTAAGTTATTTTTGTGCAAGTCTAAAAGTGGACCGGTTCAAATACATATAATATCAAATAAAACCTCATTAAATAAAATCTAAAAATGCACTCTATTCAATGACCTGTACACACTAAAAAGAATCGAGCATATTGAAAAATAGGCAATGCATAGTTACTAATTTTCACTAGTGGGTGAGTTTTAATAAATTTCTCTACAAGGATGGTTACCCAGTGCCTTAATATTGGATGAATAACGGATAACAATGTGGATTTATTAATAGAGTTCACTATCAACTCGTTTCATTAATATTTTTTTAATATTTTTTTATGAGAATGGAAAGCATAAGAAACTACTCACTTCAAGAATTGTATAATTATATTAAAATAATTTAATTTTATTTCTATGCTCTTATACACTTAGTTGTTGTAATAATAATAAACCGTTATGTCTTTAAACCAAAAGCTTTCAATTACATCAAAAATTTGAATGAAGTATCTCAATTAAAATATCTATCTGTTAATTTTGTTTATTTTAAAAAATAATTTGAATATTTAAAATGTTTATATAATAATAATAAATTTGAAATATGATATAATTTGTATTAAAATAATTTACACCTCCTATTAATTCTTAATTTTGCAATTTATACCCTTAAGTGTGAGTAAGCTTTCAATACACAAAAAGTTAACAAAAATACTATAGTTTGTTTACTTATACTTTAGTTAAATGATATATTCTCACATGACCATCATAATTTGTTTTCACACCAAAATTATAAAACATAACACTACATTGTAATTTAAGCCTACCATTTATTAATTATTCATTATATTGTTTAAATAATAATGAAACCCTAACTTTCTGTGCATCAGCCATTGGACATTCGTTTGTGTAGGCAGCTATGTTACCTAAGAAATTGCTAGGATGGAATGTTGAATACACATTTAGATTAATAACAATTCAATACACTATCACAAGAATAATTTAATAAAATACTATTTTGTCCCTTATACTTATCTGACAATGCATAGGAAACTATTAGGTAATGCATGTTTTATATGTATTTTTAAATTCCGTCGTAACTAATTACCATACTTGGCTATTGTTTTATATTACAATAATTACAGTAAATTTTTAATTATGGTTTGTACAAAATTAATTTAAGTATGATTTAAAAACTAAATTCAAATATGAAAAAAAAAAAAAAAATTATCACTTTTGCTCATAGAGTTGCTAAGACAAGCAAATACTAGCATTTTCAAAATTATACTATCCCATAAAAAAAATTAATTAAAAAAATGATTAAAGTAACTGATTCCAGTAATATTTAATTCTTGAAATTCCCATACACGAAGAACTAGATCCACTGCAGTAATTATTGTCGCTGGATATCTGAACAATATCATGCACTTCCGTTTATTGCTTGCAATTCAGAAAGTTGGGAAGAGAGCGGATCCAATCATTTCAAGTGTGAATTTTAGTTTTGTCACATGTTTATTAAAAATCAGATTTTATTAAAATTCGGTGACTACGCAAATTTCAAACTAAAGGCGAATTATAAGTTGCTTTTATTTATTTATTTTTGTCATTTAGAGTGTTTACATTAATTTTTTAGAAAATGAATTATATCATAAGTTTATTTTTTTTTCTACTTAATCTGATTAGAATGGTTGGAAGAGAAGTATTTGCTACAAAGTTATTTGATTTATAAGAAGAAAACCAATTAGGGGTGTCTTACAACTCGCAATAATATGAGACAAAAATTAAAATGTAGATAAAATTTTCAACTATAAAGTTAAGGAGCTCAATTCTCACTGGATTTGTTGGTGGACTAGTCTAAACTAGAATGTGATCCACCATTTGTGTCACACCAGCCTCAATTTCCTATACTTTTTCTATGATTCTCCTTTGAATCTAGTGAAGGGAGGAGAGGGCCCGTAGAATTTCCGCTTGGCTAGTCTGAGGATCACTGAGATACACCGCATAATTGATTATGTCCTCATGTTGATGCTTGTCCATAAAATCCAAAGAAGCATGAATTCCTCTAAGTTTATCACTAATGAGAGTGAGGGAAGATGGTTGTTCCACCTCACTAAGAGAAAGCTCACGACCCAGTTGCTGAACATCCTCCACTACGGCCCCTTCATCCGCAATGTGGGATCCTTGACAAGCTCTACCATCCATGCCCACTTGTCACCCTTCGGTACGTCTCTGGTGGCCTCTTTGGCTATGCGTTGGACTCATTGCCCACGAAACATCAAGACAATCCACACAACCAACAATTTCCTCCATGCTAAACAAATCGCTTGAGATTTTACCACCCACCTCCTACAGCCCCGAGCCAATGAACACGCACAACTCGAGATACCTTGCTAACGACGCACCAAGGAATGCCAAAATTCCATGAGAAAAGTAATGGGCACTCAACAACCTCTATTGCCACTGACACATAACAACACTACACTGAGAAGTTACCCACTCCAAAAAATTCTAGAAGAAACCACCAAGGGCTGAGAGATGCATTAGTCTAGAACTTTAGGCAACCATGAAAGGAACATATGCCTCCATATAAAATAGAAAGACTCAGAGAATGTCAAGAAAAACATTGATTCACCCCCACCCTAGCAACGAAAGACCAAAAAATCTGACCACCACAAGGAAGAAACAGAACAATTGAAAGCCATAGAAATACGGCACGCCCTAGGGGAGAGACCCAACCCAAAAAATGAACATTATAGTAAACTAAACACACAGTTCCCCAAGCAGCATTATCATTAGAACAAAATTTTGTTGTGGATGCACTATGTCCAACTTCCTTCAAAGCCGTTCCATGCAACAATGCAAGGGGCACCACCCTTCGTACTATAACCACAAAAACCAACAAAGTTACCCAATTCCATAGAAATATACCTGGCGATAGCTGAAGTACCTTGCTAAAATAACAGAGCTTGCAGCGAGGAGGTAGTTCTCCTCCTTCAAACGAGGTCCAAGGATGCACACCCACTAAGCTTGGGACCCAAACATGGTAGAGAGAGCTCAGAGCTTCAAACTAGGCCCCGTCTATGTCATTATGAATGCGAAGGACCCTCTAGCAACCGAATCATCCCAAGTCAATGTATGATCCATGGATAGAAGTAAGAAATTAGACACATCCACGATCTCCCTCTCTCATCACCCAAATGCCTCTACCTTGCATATCTCCTTCCCCTTTAATCACTTGATCTACCCTACTAGTTCTAGAGAATTCTTCACCTAAAATCAAGTTCCCAACATCCTTGTTGGATGACAAGTGGGATGCATTAAACTTGCTAGTCATAACTCCAAGGCAGGTTGTTCACCTAGAGCAAGGGAGAAGCATAAGTTATCTATATTTCATTGTCAAGTATTTTACAATTGGGGGGAGACTTTATAATTTTTTGTGTTTTATCATAAAGTTGATAGTTGTAATGTAATTTATTATTCTATATATATATATATATATATTATATATATATATATATATATATCTTTATTTTTAATTATAAATATTATGAATATCAGTAATCTTCGGAACTTAATATCAATAATATTATTATAATATTACAATTTACTATAAAGTATATGTAATTTTCTTTTAAATCATTTGACATAGGATTTTAAAGATATATTTCCCTAAAAATTCATTTTGGCATAGGTTCACTGCAAGACCCAAAGGCATATGGAAAAGGTGGGAGCCTACTCCCTCAACAAACACCAACATGGTAGTATCCTAGCTGACCTGATTTTCCTTGAATAAAAGTGATGAGTCAACCTACATTAATGGATAACAACGAATGATGATTGTCCCCACTGTATGTTTGACAAAGACGTTATGATAGTTTTCCCACTATGTAAAACATATTCAAAATATATATCACTCATGCTCTTAGATGCATCTTTGCGAAAGAAAGGACTCAACAAGATCTTGGGTTTTAGTTGATAGAGCATTAGTTGATGTGGAGGCATAGGTATCTTTGCATCTTTCATCAACATATTTTCTCCATGGTAAAATGGGGTTGGGAATTGGTACAAACAATGTGTGAATTATTGACATGCCAATCCATATTTTGCTTTGCAAGAGAAAAAGGTTTTGTAAGCTTACAGGTATATAAGGGATTCCGTATTATTACAAATTGGATGAAAGAAGCTGAACACTATTCTCCTTGCACCAATTGTAGAGGATATTATTTTGCTAAAACATGCAATCTCTCATGCACACATTTAAAGGGAACTAAACACCACAACATATCTACTATCTAAAGCAAGCTTCTAATTGGCTCAAAGGTAATAGAGGGTAGCTCAAACAATAGAAAATAAACACTATATATAGTACCATAGAAATTTTATAAAACACATAGCTCCTTCATCAATTTGATGACAAAATATCAACAAATCTTTATGCACCATGCATTTAATTGTCCATGGTTTTTGTATCAACAATGATCAAACCACTTTCACTATTTTTTTTTCTTTTAGTAAATATTGTTCATCTTCCTCACTCCTTATTGAGGGATAACTTTTTTCTATATATTGAAATTATCTTTAGTGACTTATTAGAATATACACTTGAACATGTATAAACAAAATATAGAACTTTATTATTTTATTAATGAGATAAATATTATTATTTGTTCAGAAAAAAATTTAAACATTGAAATATTTATATAATTAAAAATATATTCTAATATATGTCTCCTCTTAATCAATAAAATGTCATATCTATATAGAGAATAAACTGTATATCTTTATAAAGAAAAAAAATGTAAAAAATTATTATAAATAAATTTTTAATCTAAAATTTATTAATCCATAATTAAATATTTTTTAAATTGTAATTTTTTCACAACTTCTACCATCTAATAAGCTTCACAAAATTTGATGTTCCTCTTTCTTGATAAATCCTGTGATCTGAACTGATATAGCTTAGATCAAACAGTATCAAAATTAAAATAAATCTGTCATTACTAATACAACATATATACCTGATTAAACCAATAAGTAGTGTCTATATTGCTATTACAACATATATACCTGATTAAACCAATAAGTAGTGTCTATATTGCTATTAGGATTGAGGAATTTTTTTTTCCTATTAAATCGATGGTGTAGATTTAATGTCCGGCAACTATTTTTTGTCTAATATAATATAAGCATCGAGGGATGAGATTTTGAAACCGATTTTAAAGTTCTATTTGATAGTTTCAATAGACTATTTGGCGTTGCATCATTTCAATACATCCGGACAGATGTGCAAACGCTGAAGCCGATAGCTATTAAAATATCTCTCTTGTGCTTATCCTTTTATTGGAGAGCTGAGCTGCATGTGTTACAGGGGATGTACTGGCTATTGGCCACTGATTCTAAATGATTTTAACGGAAGACATTTTGCCAGCAATCACAAGTCTTTTGCCAGCGCTGTCGTGGTCGCAGCGATGTTGTTGCTTAATTCTCTGGTTGCCGCAATGATAGTTCCTCCCTCCGTCCCTTGATGAGTGAATGGCGGTATTCACAAATATCTAAAATAATATTTGATATTATTCCAGATCATGTGAATAACAGGATCCAGATTCATAATAATTGATATCCTTTGTATTCGGGAGCATATAATGAGTTCTCCTTGTACTATCAATGCAAAGAATTAGTCCTTAAATATTTAGATGTTTTTGAGTACATATTCGATACTGGTCGCATTAGTTTAATGTCCTGTCCTTTCTTCAATCAATTTTAGATTTAAATTATGATTGTTTATTGGAGAGCTGAGCTGCATGTGTTACAGGGGATGTACTGGCTATTGGCCACTGATTCTAAATGATTTTAACGGAAGACATTTTGCCAGCAATCACAAGTCTTTTGCCAGCGCTGTCGTGGTCGCAGCGATGTTGTTGCTTAATTCTAATTTCTTGTATGGCTTGCGCTGCAATTACTGTTTTAATAATGTTATATATGATTGTTATAGTTTTCTGTTTGTATTTTTATCCGTGTACGATACGTTGGGATTATTGATATTCTGGTATTTGCATCTTAACTCATTCGATATCCGCTAGTTTCTAAATTGCTTGTGAATATATCTAGTTACTGCTTTATTTATTGGTGGCATGTTTATTTAATATACAGAGTACTATATATCTAAACAATACAATGCATCATATCACGAATCAAAGAAGCTATAATTCAATGTCTATTCGTTTCTTCTTCGGTAACAAATTGGCAAATGGATGAAGCTATAATTCAATCTGCAGTTGTTTCTTGTTTGGCAACAAATTGGCAAATGGATCAATAATTTCTTGATTGGTTCCGTACGATCAAGAAATATGTTGAAGTGTATATGGATGAATCTATGTGTCAAAAATATATTGTAATTAGGGTTTCAGTAAAAGGTATACATTAATCATTAGTAAAATTAACTATTGAAATGAAGTTCACACTGCAAGAAAACAAATGATGAAAAACAAATACGACAGTAAATATCTTGTTTTGAATAAGACAAGACTAAAGGCTCTGAGTATATCGGTGACAAGAAAGATGAGGAGTATATCGGTGACACGATAGACGGTGACGCTTTCAAGGGAACATAGCTGTTATACAATTCAGATTCGCGCATGTCATTTTATCGAAAATGATCTTGCTTCTGGTAGTAAATCGAATTAATTAAAAAATACTGCTTTGTTGCTTTGTTTCGTCGCCGTACGAATGGCTTAGTGTGGTTTAAATGTAAAATTTCAATTTTACTTTATTTCAAATGTGGTTTAGATGTTAGGCTATATTAACATTAGGTTTAAGGTTCTAATAATATTAAAGATAATATTAGATTTAGGTTATATCAATATTAGAGGTATATCAATCATATTTAGTAATATATATAATATAACTCTTTGATATCAATCACACTAATATATAATTTATATCAACCACATTTAAACAGATACATGATTATCTTATTGAAAATAAAATCATTATTTTTCATAATTATTTAGATAATTAACAATCTCATTCTCATTGTTTAGAAATTTGTTTTACTCATTAAATTTTTCAAGCGCTTCACTTTCGGATGCACAGTGATTTGAACCTGCAGGAAAGAAAAGAAACCGAACGGCTGTCAACGTCCTAATGATTTCAGCATAAGCTGAGTAAAGAAACCGAACTGCTGTCAACATTTAAACGTACATGAGCATTATGAAACGCAGAGTAACCTTTGAAAAACACTGAAATCAGTGGCAGCAACGAGATTATAGTTTCTGTTCTCATGAATAAAAGTATGTTTCTCAGTGGAAAAGAAAGAGGCAGCGACAGACGAAAGAACGTAGAAAAATATAACCCAAATCAACATGAAATTTGTTGCTGTTCATGATAATTCGCGAATCGGGCATGTTAAATAGTTTTCATATTCTGCAAAACTGAAAGGATAACACCACATCTAACATTACAATTATACTATAATTACTGAGCCCAATAGTCCCAGAGCGTGAAAGGTTCATGCTCGTCCAAACTGCAAAACCCGCATGTTTCCTCCCCTTGATTAAATGACACAATCTGATTGGCCTCCACTTCTGGCAGCGTTTCTTCCAGGCAGTTGGATTGATGTACTGGTGGGGGAGTCTCTAGGCCACCTGCTATTAGTTCTCCGATTGATGATCTCTCCACAAGTAGCTCTGGTGGGGCGTTAACGGCAGCAGTAGCATGAATTATTTCGTGAAGCCCTGGCGATAGGGGACTTTCGATGGTGCGAGGGCTCTCGATATCAAAAATAGAACTCGCAGCTTCACTCATAATGCTACAACACCGGCCTTCCCAATCCTTTGTGGTCGTGGGATAAATATCTTGCAGTTGCTCTGCGCATTTTTTACAGATGTTGGACTTTACTGATAACTCCACTGGAACATCAGATGTCTTATGTGTTGAATCCGCTGAGTTTTGTTGAGGCTCTATCTCGAAGTCGAAAAGGCTAATGTTGCTGGTCGGATCATTGTTACCGGCTTCCCTGTTCAGCCTCTGTACCTGAAACGGATATTCAACAATGTTTAATGAGCGCTTATTGTTAAACAATATCTACCAAAAAACGCTTTAGCTGGGCTACAACTTTCACATAGACAATATGATTCGGATCTCCCATAAGATCAAGATAGTTCGTCCATGGACGACAGCAATTTCTTTAAAACATTCTAACCCAAATTATTTCAGAAAATGGTTTGGGGAAACTTGATCAAGTTATGGAGTTTAGAGTTCCAAATTTGTGGGAACTCTTGGTTTTGTCCGCTCTAAATTTAATTATTTAAAAGATTGAAGAAATGTAACTCTAGATAAGTTGGTTTGTGAGAACATTCTAGAGAAAATCATTTGTGTTATTTCTTAATATGGTTTTGATAAATTCGATTGATGAAGTTTGTGAGAATCTGTGCTTTTGTCCATGTTATTTATATGGAATATGGTTATTTAAAACGGAAAAGATTCCCAGTAAATTGAATCCCAACTAATAGAATGTTTAGTCACCGCTATTTCTCTTAGTATTTCTCGATCCTAACATTATTAAACTTGCAAAGACATAATATGAGATTGACTTGTCTGGGTGATCGATCAAGTGATGAGTTTTTGAGATAAAGCACCATATCTGTGAGAATCTATGTTTTTGTCCATGTTATTCATATAGAATATGGCTATTTTGAAAACAAAAAAACTCCTCGTAAATTGAATCTTAGGCAATAGAATATTCCGTCACCACCAACTCTCTAGGTATTTCTTGATCGTAACATTATTGAGTGCTGTTTCTTGATCCTAACATTATTAAACTAGCAAAGACATAACATAAGATTGATTTTTCTAAGTGTTTCTTGATCCTAACATTATTAAACTTGCAAAGAAATAATATGAGATTTTGCGAAGAAATAATATGAGATTTGAAATTCATTGTACATTAGATTTGATCTATACCTCAGCTCTGAAATGCTTGTTTTCTTGAAGGACCATGTCATACTTGTTCTTGAGATCGTCGTATTGTTGCTTCAGAGCATCGAAATCTTTCTCCACTTGCTTAGTTTTGCATCTAGCTCGCCGATTCTGAAACCACACAGCGATTTGTCTCGGGTGCAGGCCTAGCGCTTTCGCTAGCTGAACTTTTGTCTCGGGTTCTAGCTTGTTTGCCACTTCGAAACTTTTCTCTAGCTTCTTCACTTGTTGGAACGTGAGCCGTTTTTTCTTTCCTCCAAACTGCAAGAAGTCATCCATTCCATCTTCCTCCGCAATATCGTAGTCAGACAAGTCCATAGATCCTGAGTAGGCCGAATGGCTTATTGAACTTTTGCGTTTATTTTGACATTCACAACGCGTTATGGACGCAGCACCTGCGCAACACCAATATATATTGCATTAAAACCAACAAATAATATATATATAAACAAATTTATGTATATATCCTCTGGATCAGTTATGTATATATCCTGTACAGGCGTCCGTGTAGATTTCAATTTTATGAGAACTAGGTATACAAAAATGTGCAGAATTATCATACCCTGAACACCAACACGCGTGCAAGAAGCAATCATGGAAGCCATAGGATTTGCAGAGTAGTCCTTACTGGTCATAGCAGTATTAGAATAAGGGTACTGGCTGCCATCACAAGACATTCCTTACACCGCTGCTATTACTACAGTCAAGCAGATATGTAGCTTTCACTAATATATATAGAATACACCAGTCCAAACCCAAAAACCTAACGCTACAGAATCTACCAGCATACACCCAAAAACCTAATGCTATAGAATCTACCAGCCCAGACACAAAAACCTAATGCTTTCACGTAATACTCATGCATGAATACCGTAATCACCCATCGGATTTAAAAACTAAAAAATGAAAAATGAAAAAAAAGCGCAGTACTCTATATTCTGGAACCTCCTGTATTGGAAGAGGACGACGACACAATCTTGCGTGAAGGACTCCGGTCTTATAGATCAGGATAGCAGGCCGCGTCCCATTTTATCACATAAATGTAAAGCGGAACAGGACAAGAATACTGGATGCATTTGCTTGGAGTCTGAAGCAGCGCCTATCCACGACAAAATCTACCTTACAATGTCCACCCATGGAGAACTTACAAAGCAGTATAACTATGCACAAACTACTCGCCTTAATAATCTCTGAGGAAGAGAAAGGCCCGCGGTTAAACCAGGATTGGTTTGTGAAACCAGGACTTGTTTGTGTCACTCTCAATATTTTTGAGCTATAGTTTTATTAATGTATTGGGTATATATGATAATTTTTAGATTTAGATAAATATAAAATTTAAAGATAAGCATATAGTTAATTAATAAAACTATAATATAAAATCTAAAAATTACTATATACCGCCTAAGTACATTAATAAAGCTATAATTCTAAATTATTGATTGCTTTTTTTTCTTTTTCTCATAATAAATCTTTCTCTATGTTTTCATCTAAAACATAATAATTATTATAAAACATAATAATGGTTATCAACCAAATGCTTCCTCTATATTTTCATGTAAAGTATTGTTAAAAAACACAATAATTGCTATCAACCAAATTTGATTCAGTGCCAAGTACATAAATACAGGTCCTCCTTATCATTCTTTGAGAGTCGCTTTAGAAATCAAATGGCAGAACCTAAAATTTAGAATAACTCCAATCCACATGCATAATTCACTGCCATGTATATGAATCCTTCTTTCCCTTCTCAAAATAGCTAAAATATCAGGTACATGTTTATGGTTCTGCTTAAAAAATGCCAAAGAAAAGGAATTCATATGCTCACCTCAGTGTTTCTACCTTGGATTTGACATGATAGGTAAGCTACCAACAATCATACACATATCTTTGAGGTTTTAGATAGGAAACCTGTCATATTCACATGGGTATGGTAGGTATTTTAGATAAATTAATCCCGACTTTATATGCTAAAATTTTAAATCATCATTTCACGTCACTTTTGTATTATTGCAGTGATATAAATTAAAATTTCTCCGCCACCCATATCATGATAAAAATTAAATTGTAATTTATTTTAAATTATTATTATAATATTTATAAAATTTTAATATATTATTTAAATATATATTTAGGAAAATATTAACAAATTTTTAATAATAGATATTTGAGAGAGATTTTTTTAAAAATTAAAATTGATTGATATATATACAACTAATATCATAATTTTGCTAAACCATATGTCTAAAACTAACATATATTTTTATGGCACACATAATTAATCAATTTCATTTAAAAACAAAAATTTTATAAATTTAAATTTGAGTATCTTTCCAGTATATATATTAGGGTGGGTCTATACTATATCATAATAGAACTAATTGTATTTTACTTTAAATTATTATTGTTATAGTTATTAAAATATTTAATATATAATTAAAATATTTATTTAGAAAAAAGTAACAAATTTTTAATGATGGATATTTAAGAGAGATTTTTTAAATATAAATAAATTTTATTATAATATTATAAGTTAATATCATAGTTTATTAATACTATTTGTCTAAAAACAGTAACATATATTTCTATCTCACACATAATTAATCAATTTAATTTAAGAACATAAAATTCTTGTAACATACAATGATAGGCTATCAATTATTTTACCAAGTTTTATTTACCACTATTAATTTTATTTTGTTTTAATTTGAATTGTTAAACTATTAGGCTAAAAAACGAGAACACATGTTGTTAAGTATTAATTAAAATATTTTGGATCAGTTTGTAAAAGAATTGGAGAAACAGTTAACTTAACTTTTGAAAGCAGGTACAACTGTTCTTTCACCCTTTTCCTTCCAGAGGAAAAAAGATAGAACTCTGAAGGGGGTTAGAGGAACTGTACTGTGATGAATTCTTCCTAGAGTTGGGCAAACTTAGCCAGTGGGAAAGAAAACTGTGATAACAGGTGTGGGATACGAGACTTGAGGCCGAGACTTGAGGCTCGACAGAGTCGTGACACCCAAGGTACCAGACTATTTATCATTGTCAAAAGTGGAAGAACTCGGAGGGGATTGTTTATCATTTTCAGGAATGGAAGAGCTTGGAGGGGATTGTCTATCATTGTCAAAAGTGGAAAATCTCAGTGGGGGGATATGGACGTAATGGCAAGTTCTGAGGCTCGGTGGATAGATCTTCTAAAATAAAGAGATAATGTGCATAACAGAAACATATAAGTGATATTGTCATGTCAGTAATTATTACTAGGAAAGGATAGATTGTTTACTCTTACAGTAGAAAGTAAATTAACATACTAGATTATAGTATTAACGTTATGCTATTATTGAATATAGTAGAAAATAATGTCTTTTGATACCATGCATTGTTATCTGATTTTTACATATAACTAGAGTATGCAAGAACTAATGCAAGAACTAACGAATGTATCAGCTTCCTTGGCAAGATATTTACAGTAGACATTCCAATGATTAAATTCAGAGAACATTCTAAGCATGAACATTAAAGGAATTAATTCAATAAATCAATATTCCTTTCTGATCTTTCTGTATCTAACATATCACTCGATCTGCATAGTCCATGGGAAAGCACATGCAATATACAAAAATATCATATCACAAAATTTACACTGGTATCTCCCCCTTATTGATGAAAGAAGGAAACTTTATAAATATAATCGACCAACAATCCTACAACTTTATGTTGCATGTAGCAAGGACCTAGAGTTTATCAACTCTCAGTTGAGTTTTAGAGAGAACTCACCGTGAGCCAAGTACCTAGGCATTGTTAAAAACACTAAACCTCTGAGATATTAATTGGTAACTATACTCGATAAGAACTGAAAAAACATTTTTTAGGAACCAATTATCGATATCCATACACATAATATTACAGTCGAACCTTTTACTTAATAATCCTCAAATTCAGTTGATTAAAATTGATACGATACAGAAATGAATCTAATAATTAAGAAATGTCAGAAGTCGAGTTACCATAGTAAATTTGATACAAACATTTAAAATATATACACTTATAAATATTAAGCAAAGTAATGTCCTATAGGTTTTCTGCAGAAAATACTCATGAAATTAAATAGCTAGTCCAAGCCACTATGTTGGCATTGCAAAGGCTCACAATTTTCAAATTAATTAAATACAATCATTAACAACCGCAACATTTTGGTCGCAAGCTTTAAAACCCTACCTGTTTACATTGCTAAAAACCCTTTGTCATGGGAAGCTTGGTCTAAGAGGTTAATACATAGAGACATAATCCAAACACACCTAGAAAAATGAAGGCGAGGGTTTAATTTAGAAGTTTGGTTGTCCCCCAAAAGCCTCATGCAAGAAGAAGAGTTTGAGCCACAAGTGGG
>APFE031412391.1:0-18141 GCA_000404065.3 Pinus taeda | reverse complement strand
AGCGATCAATCCTTTCATATCAAGCCCAGGATGTTTGCTCTAAGACATAGAGCTTTCTTCCACTTGCATACTTGAGATCCTCAATCATGAATCTCAAACCCCTCGAGTTGTTCCAAATCTATGGACTTGCTACATGAGGGGAATAGTCCCCTTGTAAGCTTTCCTTCGATACATCTCGGACATGTACCTTCATGCTCTTCTTGAATTCAAGCATTCCTGTCACCATCTGACTCACATTGGGTAGTGCCCCATAATGAGCAGACCTCCGGTGCCATAGAGGAGATGCGTCAACTAACATGATTCCCACTGGACTTCCTGCAACTTGACAAATTGCCAACCCTGAACTCAAAAGCATCTTTTAAAATTCCTTATCCATACACGTACCTTTCCATTGATGAATGCCCCCTTGAAACCTTTGACTTCCATTGCCGAAATGGACACCAAGTTCTTCTTGAGATCAGGTACATAAAGAACTTCTTGTAAATGAATCGCGTTACCCTCATTCAATTGAGGGGTAACATTCCCTACACCCTTTCCGGGATAGGTGGCATTGACTCCAAGTATAATCCCCACAATTGTTTCCATCTCTACCAAATTAGAGAGAACTTCCTTCTATCTGATGATGTGCCTTGAAGCACTACTATCAATCAGCCAGATTCCCAGAGAGTCTAGAGGAGAAGTAGTGGAGAGCGCCAATATAAGATAATACTTCTTTAGCTTATCAAAAACAACATTTGATTCTTCATACCTGGAGTTACTTGCTTTCTTTGAAGAGTCGGCCATTTCCTTGATGACCTGCATTACCTGTCATTCCTCCGATCATTGAAGATGTCCCTGGAATGATTGTTATCATCATCAAGTGATGTGTCCCTACCATTCAGACACTTCTTCGCATAATGGTCGAACTTGTTGCAAGCAAGGCATCTGCCTTTCCTTCCACCCTTAGATCTGGACTTCCCATTGAAGTGATCTTTAGGTAGGCCATCAGATGCTTCCGCTGCACCACTCGGATAATATTCTCTGCTTCGACTTCACCCTTGGTGAATTTGAAGAGGGATGAGGAACCCATTGAGCCTTTTTGTCGTTTCCAACTATCTTCGGTGATTGCTCTTTCACTCTTGCTTGGGCTTTGTCTTCACCTCAGCTCTGATGCCATATTAATTTTAGGTATGTTCTATGCTAAGAGCAATTTATTTCAATTTTTCCATTTAGCTCAAAATCTATTCCAGATTAGCAATCACATCAACATCATAGTAAATTGCAGATAGAACATAAACATAAACATCAGAAAACAAGCCAAGACAAGAGGACACAAGATGTGGCGCCAACCAGAGACAAACCCCAATGTGGGGAAAACCCTTGATCAATTCTTCTTATGTGTTCTTCAATAGTTCAGCAGAGAGAGAGAGTACATATACATCAGAACTCAGCGTTTTGACTTATCAAAATAAGTGCAAAAATCTTCTCTAAGAAGATGTCACATGAGGTCGTTGATCTAGACTCAGGTGAAGGCATACTGCTTCAACTGATCCTCCCAGGTGACTCCATCACCATGTTGCACCTCATCATCATGTTGCACTCGTCATTGTGCTGCACCCACTCACTGAGCTGCACCCAATCACTGAGTTGCTCTTGTCACTGAGCTGCACCCAATCACTAAGTTGCACTTATCACTGAGCTGCACCCAATCACAGTTGTACCCATCACTATGCACTATGCTTCACCATTCCATCACTATGCACTACGTTACACCACTCATTGTTGTACCCATAAATGTTGTTGTACATATTGCATCCAATATGTTGCAACCATTTTACACTCACCAGCCTTAGCTGCTTGCTATGGCTTGCAGCCTAGCAGAGCAGCTAGGCTATAGTTGCAGATCCCTTCAACAGGTCTTCAATGCAATGATTACATTCACTTTTATTGCCTTTACCCCTTTTTCCATCCATCTGACAACACAGCGCTAAACATATGTTGTCCAATCATGTCTTGTTGAACACACATCTTCTAGCACTCTACTTCACATCATATGCTTGAAGACTTCCTCTTTCCAGCTTATACGAATCCTCTTCTTGCTGCAGATTATATCTCCTTGGTTAGGGCAGCATGAAGTCCTGTGACAAGGGCACACATACAACTATGGCTAGGTCTCTTTTGAGCAGCATGTAGACCTCTCCTTAGGATAGCGGATTGAGTACCCTTTGAACAACGTATGGAAAGCCAACTCTATGACTGCGGTTAAGGCTTGAACTGACAGTGGTAGGGCACATAAAGACCCTCCTTAAACTGCGGCCTAGTTTCTTCAGAGATTGCATCTAGGGTTAGGACAGTGGCCAGATAGACTTATTTTGGACAACATTGAGTTCACTTTAGCATATAGGCCTCTTCGCTGTGTATTCACCTTCTTGACAGCATTATAGGACATCTCCTTCCATGGTTGTGATATGATCTTCCTTAGGGTAGCATTAGGGCATCATTAGGCCAGCGGTTAGGGCTTTTCTCCATACCAGCGTTTAGCCTTCTCCATGATAGCGTAGAGCTTTCTCCATAAGGCTTCTTCCATTAGAACAACGTTGTCTTTTAGGATCTCTCCTCCCACCAAAACCCAAAGACAAGTGGAGAGGAAGAGATCACAAGAAGAGTGTGTGTGAAAATGACTAACAACCCACTTCTTTTTATACTAAAACGTTGAGCACAAGTGGGGGCAATTTGGTTGTTGGCCGACCTTGACGAATTGTCCCATAACACAAATAAATTCATATCTCTATGAATACATGTCGGAATCGGATGATCTTTAGATCAATCCTACACCTCTCGACGAGAGGAATCCAAGAAAAATATCAGTTGCCATAAATAAGATGACCCACATGGAGTTTGGACCTAGTTGCAAATTTTAACACTCCCTCTCAACTAGGGAGAACTCCATTTGCTAATCCATCTGCCATACTGTACTATCTCTGCCATCAGTGGTCTTGATTTGAACAACTCCATTGTCATGACATTTCTCTATCATGTATGGGCCTAACCATCTTGTCATCAGTTTTCCGTTGAAATCCTTGAACCTAGAGTCATAATAATGCCCAATCCCCTTCTTCAAAAACTTTGTCCTTGATATGCCTATCATGTCGACCTTCCTCTGCAATTGTATAACTTCAGTGTGTACGAGGGCCTGCATTCTAAACTAATCCAAGCCATTCAACTGGAGCAGCCTCTCTTGTCGTGCTTTGGTGACATCTAAGTCCAATTAGGTTGCCATTCTCAAAGTATTATACTCAAACTCAATAGAGAGCAGAGCTTTCTTTCCATAAACCAGATCATATGGAGTGAACCTAGTAGTTGTTTTCCAAGTTGTGTTATAGGCCCAAGTGGCCTCCACTAATCTGTCTACCCAATCCCTCCTGTTGTTGCTCACAACCTTGGTGAGGATGCTCTCCAATGCCCTATTTGTAACCTCTACTTGTCCATTTGCCTAAGGGTGATAGGCAGTAGATGTTTTGTGTTTGATATGATGCTGCCTTAAAAGATTCTCGATCAAATGTGATGTGAATTGAGCTCCCTGATCGGTGACTCTCTCTGGGGTACCCAAATTTGTAGAAGACATTTTCCCTTAAGAATTTAGCCACTTTCTCCTTTGTTGTTGCCTCGATAGCCTTTGTCTCAGCCCACTTTGTCAAGTAATCAGTGCACACAATGATGTACTTTTTATGCCTTGATGGTGGATCAATTGGCCCAATGAAATCCATGCCCCACTTGTCAAATGGCTCCAAGGCCACTTGGGGTTGTAGGGGCATTTCAACCTTGGGTGTGGGTTTCCCCATCCTCTGGCACTGATCACATCTGCTAGTATACCTTTTTGCATCTTGATGGAGAGTGGGCCAATAATAGCCAGCTTGTAGAGCTTTGAAATTTGTTCTCTTGGCAGCGAAATGAACCCCACAGGGCCCATCATGACAGGCTGAGAGGATGTCAAAGACTTCCTCTTCCCTAACACATCTCCTTAAGATCTGATCTGGTCCTAGCTTGATGAGATTGCCCCCAATCCAAGTGAAAGGGGTGCTTTTCCTTACAATTCTACTCTTCTCCCTAGATGACAGATTTAGGGGAAATTTTGCAGCAACTAGGTAGTTGGCTATGTCAACAAACCATGGAGAGAGCACCGAGATAGCAAATAAGCGCTCATTTGGAAGTTGATCATCAACCATCCCTTCATCACTAGCAGGGAAAGCAAGTCTAGACAGAAAATCTACAACTACATTTTATTTTCCTGGCTTGTCAATGATAGTTAAATCAAGCTGTTGTAACAATAACAACCATCTAATGATTCTAGCATTCACATCAAGCTTATTCATCAAGTATTTAATAGTTGCATGGTCATTATGCACAAAAGCTTTGTATCTGGTGATGTAGTGTCTGAATTTGTTCAAGGAGTATACAATACGTAGGAGTTAATTCTCAATTACAGTGTAGTTCAATTCAGCCTAAGACGGAATTTTACTAATGAGGTAAATGGCATAAGGTAACTTACCATCTATTTGTCCCAAGGCTGCCCCCACAGCTTTGCCGAATGCATCAGCATGGATATGGAAAGGCAGAGCCCAATTTGGGCCCCTAAGTATGGCTGCAGTAGTTAATTTCTCTTTCAAAATCTCAAGGACCTTTTGGCAGCCATTTGTCAACAGAATTCTGAGTCCTTGGCCAGCAATCCAAAAAATGGTGAAGCCACTTTGGTAAAGTCCTTGATAAACCTCCTATAATATCCAACTAGGCCCAAAAAATTCCTAACATCCCTCTGCTTTTGAGTAGGGACCCTTTTGATGATGGCAATCTTGTTTGGGTCCACTTGTATTCCCTGCTAAGATATTGAATGGCCAAGATCAGTCCCGCATTCATTAAGAATTCACATTTTTCAAGACTAAGCGAGAGGTTCATTTCAATGCACTTTCTCGGACTTTTCACAGGTTAGAGAGAGCCTCCAGGAAGTCACACCCATAGGGGGTGAAATCATCCATGTAGATCTCTACAGAATCATGGACCAGCTTAGCAAAAATGCTCAGAATTACCCTTTGAAAAGTGGTAGGAGCATTACATAAGCCGAAAGGGAGGACCCTATAAGCAAAGGTACCCCAAGGACATGTGAATGTAGCTTTGTTCTGATCCTCGGGGCTGATCTGGATCTGATTGTAACCACTGAATCCAGCCAAGAAAGAGAAGAACTTCTTCCCTGCAAGACCATCTAAAACTTGATCAATGAAAGGCAAAGAGAAATGGTCTTTTTTGGTGGCTTTGTTCAGTTCTTTGTAATCCACACAGATCCTCCAGTTCCCATTCTTCTTTGGGACCAAAACTAGAGGGAATACCCACTCACTATCTGCGATGGGGTATATGAAACCTGCATCCAGCAACTTTTGCAACTCTTCCTTTACTATGTCCTTGAGGACTAGGTTCATTCTCCTCTGAGGTTGGCGCACAGGCTTGCATCCCTCCTTGATGTAGATGTGATGAGCACAAACCGAAGGATGCACCCCCTTCATTTCTTTATAGTTTCGAGCAAAAGCATCTAAGTGCTCTATCAGCATCTTGCACAATTTCGCTTCTTGGTTGGCTGAGAGGGGTTAATATTTAAGGTTATAGATGGACCAAATTCTACAACTTTGACATGGGCAAGATTTGGGTTAACAAAGCATAATTCAGTCCAAGGATTACTCTTAGATTCCTTTACAAGCTCAACAAGAGGCATGGTATTGGGGGTTGGTTCTGGAGGATTTGGTCAATGAGGTCATCTTCATCAGGTTGCCCCCTCCTATAACAGCATATATGGTACAGATTGAATGGGATGTTGTATGATACACTTCATCTTCCTCCTCTTCTAACCATAGGGGTAAGTCATGCTCAATGGATGGCTGAGCAGGAGGGTACAATACCAATTGTTTGGACAAATGCCCATTCTTAATGGTCATGTTCCCAGCCTTGCAACTAATGTAAGCATCAACAGTGGCTAACCATGGCCTTCCCAAGATGAGAGTATAACCATTGAATTTGGTTTTGGGTTGGAGAACCAAGAAGTCAGTAGGATACTCCCAAGAGTCAATAGAGACCATTACATCCTCAACAACTCCCTCAAGAACCATTGTGTATCTATCTGCAAGTTGCAGCAATGTAGTGGTCTTTCTCAAGGATCCTTGGAGGTTTAATTTTAGCAAGTTTTCTTTAGTCATCACATTGATGGCAACCCCAAGATCAATCAGGGTATGAGGGACAATGATGCCATCAATGTGCACATCTACTACTAAGCTTCCAAGGTCTAGATATTTTGGACAAATCACTCTACCCAACATCAAATCAGATAATTGACCAATAACATTGGTGGTGGGGGTGTCTCTTTTTCTCCTCCCAGGGTGTTTGAAACATTTCTCTTTGATAAGCTTGTTGTAAATGGGAACATCCTTAATAGCTTGGAGGAGGGGTATTTTAACACAAATTCTTCAATTCTCCCATAAGCTCGGTCTCTTCTAGAGTGTGCTCGTTAGGATGGATCGATCTCTCAGGAAAATGAAGTGGATTTACTTGAGGGCTACTCTCTTCCTTTTCCACTTCAAGCTTTTCAGGTTGAGATGGAGGTTGGTTATCTGGAAGCACTCTTCCAGATCTAATGTTGATTTCTTGAAATCTCCACAACATAGGCAGGGTAAGATGTCTATTCACTGTAGACTTGTTGTGTTTGCTTGTTATTCGGGTTCAGGTTGGGTTAAGCAAGCATCTGAGGTTGCTTGGGTGAAGCAGGATGAGTGAGTTGTGGTTGAGATGGAGGTGGAGGCAATAAAGCAGGAGGTTGGTTGAGTTGAGGCCTCCACCCATGTGATGGGTTATTCCATTGAGGATGTTGAGAAGCATATGGTTGAAATGGTTGATTGACAGGTTGGGGAGGATATTGAGGAGCATAAGGCCAAGGAGGTGTGGACCATGATGGATGAGTGGAAGAGTACCAGGGTGGCAAGGGTGCATTCTGGTTGGGATGGTAATAAGAGTAAGATGCACCTTGCATGCCCTGCTAGTATGGCCGAGGTCCTTGAGGCCTCATTTGATTTATAAAACAGAGTTGCTCAGCCCACCTTTTGCCCCTTGGTATACAGCTTTTAACCCAAGCAAAGAAGGACATTTATCTGTGGCATGGTTTTCCTCATAGACTGAGCAGACCTTTATGACATTTAATGGGCATTCATTTCTGGGGTGCCTTCTAGTGCATTTAGGGTAGAAATTAGCTAAGGCCCTCTCTACTTCCTCTTGTCTCCTTTTGATCTACATGGTATCCATTTGCAAAGCAAAGGTATGCAGCATTTCACTTTTAAAGTCCTCCAACATGTTTCCAATTTCATTTTTGATGGATGTTGTGGAAGGAGAGGAATTGACCAAGGCTTGACTAGCACTACCCTTCTTCCTAGCAGCCCTAGAGTAGTTTTTGAACACTGTCTGATGTCTTCATAAGATAACTGATAGACGTCTCCCCCAGACAGCATGTTGAGGGTTTCCAGCAGGTCCTCCCTGATCCCTCGGAGAAGAACTAACTTGAGTGATTCAGGATCAAGGGTGCATCTGGCCCTCCTATAACTGTGTTGAAATCTCTCTTCATAGTCCTCTAGGAATTCATCAGGTCCAAGAGTCATTCTAAAGATTTTTTCCTTGATTTCTTTGGACCTACAGTAGTCCCTGTACTTGTTATCAAAGGCTTGTTGCATTTGAGCCCAAGTAGTGATGTTATCCCCAGGCAGACCCATAAACCAATGCAAGGTTGCATCCTTAAGGGTAGATGGGAATAACTTCAGCTTCTAGTCATCAAAAGCATAGTCATAGGTCCTACAGATAACAACAAATTCAAACATAAAAGTATCAGGATCCTCAGAGGTTAAGCCATGGAAGTGAGGGAGGGCAGTAGGGTTGATATTCTTCATTCTAGCCTCTCCATTAGTCTCTTTGATAGGTACAATCTCATCATTCTTGTTTTCAACCATAGTTTGGGTAGGTGAAATGGGTTCTTCTTCTTCCCCAATAGGTTCTTCAAAGATCTCAAGTTGTTCACCTAAAGAGTCCTCTAACTCCCCTGTAGTCAGAGAGGGAAGTTAACAATCACCAAAGAAGAGTGAAGGTTAACTGTTTGAGGATGTGGGGGTGTTTGGTAAGAATTTTCCTTGAGTATCTCTATTCCTACGAGGCATGAAAGAAAAATTTTCTTCTTTTATGTGTTTTTCCAAAACTAAATGCAAAACAAAAAGTATTGCTTAAGCAAAAATAACATCTACCTAGACACATCCCCGGCAACGGTGCCAAAAAGTGGTGAGCCCTGGTATTGCACCAAGAGTGTTGCAACTCCCAAGGGCTCCTCAACTCTATTTATCAACCCGGGGCTCGTACAAACTTTGAGGTGGCAGTGCTATATACACAGTATATGGAATTCTATTCATGCCACCCTTAACTAAGACATTTGATCAATAGTGCTCCAAGACCAATTTTCTATTGAATTAGGGGAAATTAACTACTGAAAGTGCAATTCAGAAGCTAGCTCTAACGTCAAAGGTAAATGTTGATTTGGGGTAGCATCGAATGTGCTCTAGCCACAAAAATTAGGCTAAACCACATGAGATCTCCAATACCCATAAATAGTTTGGGCAGATTCTAAACAGTTTGGGAGATATTAAAATAATTAATGTTTTTAATGGAGTCCCTAAGTCTAAACTTAGGGAAAATAAAATATTAATGTGAATTAATATAAAATTGTGTCAGAAGGGTCCAAAAGTCATAGATCAAGCCAGAATTAATCTTAGCGGTTGATTAGGGACTTAATCTCGGTCGTTGAATTGTCAACGAGAAAAGTATAAGAGGAGGCTTGAGTGTCACTTGGAGAACACACCAAGTTGATCAAGATTTCGATTTTTCTGGGGCAGGGTTTGCTGAGGAAGTCGAAAGAGTGATCAGAGTTGCAGCGGAGGGGCAATGAATACAGACGCAAAGAGGAAAAGATAGTAACAGGAGGATCAGCGCAGAAGCTGGGAGAGAGGGACGCAGAGCCAGCCAGAGGTTCACGCAGAGCCAGCCATGGCTCACATAGAGGCAGCCAGGAGCTGCGTAGTGCCTTAGAGAGCCAACGTGGGTGACACAGAGGCTCTAAGGGCTGACGCAGTGCCTCTAGAGGCTGACGGAGGGTGAGCTAGGGTGACGTTGGGCATACGTTGGGCCAAAAAGGGCTAACGCAGTCCCTAGAGGCTAACGCTGGGGTTTTCGTGGGGCAGATTGGAGCTGGGAGTTGTCAAAGTGTTTATCCGGGGTTTCAGCCAGAACATCTGTCTCCGACTGAGAGGTACTACTGCCGAGATTATTATCTGTTGGGTGAGCTAGTTTTGGCACCCAGATTGTATTCTGAAACTGCTTAATAATTAAAACCCTCAGATAGCTACACCGATTTTCCTGCATTGGGTTTTCCCGGGGACATCGGTCCAAAAACAACAATGTCACTTGTGTGCTTGTTTTGTTTCCTTCAGCTGATGATCTGTAATGTGTTAAGCATATACTTGTATTTATTTTCAGTATTTACATGGTAAATAACTTGTTAATTAATCAGAACAAGTAGGCAGAAATAAATCAGAAAAGTACATGAAGGGTTTCTAATAGTTAGACTTAGAAATTCCAACATGGTATCAGAGTGTGGTTGCAGATCATAGGAGAACTGAGGACATCAGCCGAGTAGAGCAACAGCAACAGAAAAGAGTTGTCCCGAGTGGCAGAAGTTGTTCCTAGCAGAGAAGCAACAAAGAAGGGGTGATGCAGTGCCTACGTCATCAAGTTTGAGCCGGGAAGAGGATCAACGCAGTGGCAGAAGGGAGCAGACTCGACCTACGCAATGCCCGGCCATCTTTCTCAATCAGGAAGGATTGACGCCCATGACCAGGAGGTGCAGATTTTGCTGGTGTCTGGATTGTGCAGAGCCTAGAAGCTCTAACCTTCAGTTTGTTGGGGCTTAGGAGGTCGAGGGTGAGTTGCAGAGTGAAGTTGGTGGGGTATTGTAGTCAGAACAATACCTAACAGGGCAAGACCAAGGAGGAGGGAGTTGTTGCCGAGGATTTCCAGGCAAGACATCCAGATCAGTAGTGCAGCTGCACTAACGATCGGAGTGGGGGCATCTCAACGTTGGCAGAAGGGTTTCCAAACAAGAGATCAAGGCTCAGAGGGAGTCACACCAAGAACTTCTAGGAGGGAAGTAGAGGAGCAGTGAGGTGGTAGTGAACAGGGTAAGAAACCAGGACAAACTGGACGGAGCCTCAAACTTCGTAGTCTAGAAGGCCAGAATCTTATCTGTTCTAGACAGGAATCGTCTTAAGCAATTCGCCTTGAGAACAATAGCAGTCCCAGTTTACCCGATTGATAACGATAGGTACAAGGATGCAATGGCGAGGGCCAAGAGCATCATCCTTGACGGGGTCAAGGACCATGTAGTACCACATATTGCCAAGAAGAATGCGACAAATGAGATGTGAGAGCCCCTAACAAAGTTGTATCAGGCATACTTCTGTGCAAAGGAAGATGCTACTAGAAAATCAGTTGCGGTCATACCAGATGCAAAAGGGAAAACAGATCGACACCTTCCTCAATCGATTGAAAGAGATTCGGGATCAGCTGACTTCCATAGGGGCCACACTGGATCAAGAATTGATGGTGAGAACAGCGCTGAACGCAGTCTCTAAAGACTGGGAGGTGTTTGTCCAGAGCATACTGGGCAGGGCGACCCTTCCAGATTAGGAGGAAACGTGTGCGGCTCTTTGCCAAGAAGATATTAGAAGGCTAACCAAGGCAAGAAGCAGCGGTAAGGGGGTTAGAATCAAGGAGGAGGAGGTGGATGTTGCCCTAGCATTTGAGGGAAAGCGGGAGAAACGGAAGAAGGACCTCTCCAAGGTCAAATGCTTCCACTGTGGAGAACTGGGTCATTATGCGACCCAATGTCCAAGGAAGAAAAGCAAGGGAGAGGCTTCTGAGACCAAGGTTGCGCCAGCAAGGGCGGAGAAGGAAGTGAAGACAGATGATCATTGTGCCATGAGTGCTCAAATGCCACTTGAGCGGAAGTGGAGAGATATTGAGTTGTAGTCAGACGAACTACAAGCAATGAGGGGCAAGATCCTCGAGGTACCCAACCTCTTGGATTATACCTTGCTACAGGAGCCTCGAAGAGGAGTATCAGTGCTGGCAGATGTCAGTAGAGACGGATGAGGATGGAGCGATAGAGAGAGCTACAGTGCAGGATTCCCTAGACAGCATGAGGCAGCAGTGCGAGATGCATGGAGTGGTTGCAGTAGCGCAGAGATCAGAGAGGGAGCACTTGTCAGTGACAGAGGGAGTTTCAGCTTTGTGGGTGTCTCTACCCTGATGGAGATGTCAGAGTTGGGAGATCAGTTACTTACTTCTCAGTAACTGAGTTGCAGTGCAGCAGTTAGCAGTGGCAGTGCTATGGGCAGCACGATGCAGCGTGATGAGAGGGGTTGTCGTACGGATGCAGCAGTGGCAGTGGCAGGGCCATGGGTAGCAGTACATGATGCAATAGTGCAAAGGATGTTGGGCCGCAGGCCTAGCATCAGCACAGGGACCGATGTTGGATGATCAAGGTAATGCTCAGTGAGGAGTATTACTAGAGCACGACCCTCGCTAAGAGGGAGTGTTGATTTGGGGTAGCATCATATGTGCTCTAACCACAAAAATTGGTGGAGAGGCTAAAGCACATGTCTCCAATACCCAGAAATGGTTTGGGCAGATTCTAAACAGTTTGGGAGATATTAAAATAATTAACATTTTTAATGGAGTTCCTAAGTCTAAACTTAGGGAAAATAAAATATTAATGAGAATTAATATAAAACTGTGTTAGAAGGATCCAAAAGTCATAGATCAAGCCAGAATTAATCTTAGCCATTGATTAGGGACTTAATCTCAGTCATTGAATTGTCAACGAGAAAAGTATAAGAGAAGGCTTGAGGGTCACTTGGAGAACACACCAAGTTGATCAAGATTTCGATTTTCTAGGGCAAGGTTTGCTAAGGAAGTCGAAACAGTGATCAGATTTGCAGCTGAGGGGCAATGAATAGAGAAGCAAAGAGACAAAGATAGTACCAGGAGGATCAGCGAAGAAGTTGGGAGAGAGGGACAGAGAGCCAGCTAGAGGTTCACGCAGAGCCAGCCAAGGCTCACGCAGAGCCATCCAGGAGCTACGCAGTGCCTCAGAGAGCCAGTGTGGGTGACGCAGAGGCTCTAAGGGCTGACGCAGTGCCTCCAGAGGCTGACACAGGGCGAGCTAGGGTGACGTTGGGCAAACGTTGGGCCAGAAAGGGCTAACGCAGTCCCTAGAGGCTGACGATGGGGTTTTCATGGGGCAGATTGGAGCTGGGAGTTGTCGGAGTGTTTATCTGGGGTTTCAGCCAGAACATCTGTCTCCGACTGAGAGGTACTACTGCCGAAATTATTCTCTGTTGGGTGAGCCGGTTTTGGCACCCAGATTGTATTCTGAAACAGCTTAATAATTAAAACCGTTAGATAGTTGCACCGGTTTTCCCGCAATGGTTTTTTTTGGGGACATTGGTCCAAAAACAACGGTGTCACTTGTGTGCTTGTTTTCTTTCCTTTAGTTGATGATTAGTAATGTGTTGAGCATGTACTTGTATTTATTTTCAGTATTTACATAGTAAATAACTTGTTAATTAATCAGAACAAGTAGGCATAAATAAATCAGAAAAGTACATGAAGGGTTTCTAACAGTTAGACTTAGAAATTCCAACAATAAATTCTTTTTAAACCCTAACTTGTAGATGCCACCAACTTGCAAATGCTACTGAATCAATTCATGAAAGAACACAAGAGCTATACTACCTGTAGAAATGAGACTAAACTATTTTGCAATCAACCATCTAGCTATCAAATTCACTTGTAAACAAGAAATTATCCTACCAAATCATAACTCAAGATGTCATGCATCATCTATCTAATTCACACTTTCATATAAATCAATGTTCTACTTGTGATGAAGAAGCTAATGTTATTTTATCTTGCAGTGAAGGGAAAATGATGGTTGGAATGGCCTAGTTGCGGCTCTTGATCATGGAGTCCAATCTGGGGGTCAACCTACTCCTAAACTAAGTCAAACTTACATCAAAGGTCAAAACAAGGGGTAAAATTGGCTGCTACAAGCCAGCTACAGGAAGCTACTACAAAAACCCTGTATTGCTACAGGAAGGCTGTCAAGAGGGTTTGGAAGGTAGGAATGACGAGATCAAGGGATGGCAAGATGGATGGAAATTATGGTAGATGGATGAAAGGTGGCCAACACCGCTATCCAAGCTCAACACCTCAGGAAAGGCCTGTTTTGGACTAAGAGAGTTGCTCACGGTGATCTAAGAGAAGGAGCTCAAGAACAACATTTGGGATTCGTCAAAGAGGGTGAAGAAGCCCTGCATGGAAATGGTGAAAGACCCCTTGCCTGCAGATCCAACAGTGCTGCAATATCACATGCACATGCTCTCTTATCATTTACAAAATAACATAGCCAATGATGAAAATGATGAGTTGAATTTAAACATTATCTAATTTATGCCAAAAACTATGATCTAGGCAATGAATCAACTTCTAAGCTACAACAAACATATGCAAAACAAGATAACTAACATAGACCTTCTTCCAAGAAATCATAAACATAGCATTTTTGGGTTGTGATTGTAGAATCCTCTATTCATGCTCCCATGAGAGAGATGAGATAGAGGTAGCAGTCACACGCTTTTTGAGGAACCGGGTTTCAAACCAGAACCGATCGAACCAGGACTGGTTAGGTCTAAACAAACCAGTTTAATAAAAATACACTAAATAATTAATTTTTAATGAAAAAAACTATTTTTAAGATTTAAAACCATGATTCCAAGCCAATAGAAACAAAATATGCAAGGTTTGCTCATCTATATACCATGTAAAGGTCGATATATCAAAATGGCATAGAGTGCAATACATATCCGCAACAAAATGCATAATCAATGAGGCTCTAAATGGCCTCTAGAGTCCGAAAATAATGCGCTCAGCTATGGGGTCACTGAACTACTAAAAGTCTACATATCAGTGATCAACAACATGATCACTCCTCATCATGATCAAACCCATCAGCACTACCAGCCAAGAGATCATCAACATGAGCTACATAAATAATATGGCTCCGAGTTTGAGGACTCCTAAAAATCCTCTACAAATAGACATCAAAACTACAAATCACTAATCAACATGGTCACTCATGAAACTCATCATGGATTCAACGCTACTAGAAATACATAAACATCATCAACAAGAGATACATAAACATCATCTAGCTCAAAGTATTCAGACTTGGATTGTTCAACCTTATAACATGATAGAAATTGAAAAGGTTTAACATGCCTAACCAGTGATTTTGGTTTGAGTGAAGGGTTCATCTCCCCAACCTTTAATGTGGTAGAAAAATATTAGCATGCCTAACCAGTTGTTTTCCTTCGAGTGAAGGGTGCATTCATGTTAAGGCCATGGTAGAGGAGTTCAACAATCAATATCACCAACATCAACAAAGTTCAACAATCAATGCCACCACGATCAAGGTTCTTAAATGACTTCATGCTCTTGATCAAATGCCAATCTCATACCCTCATGCATGATAGAATCAAATGGAAACATTGCAAACCCCCAAACCATGAAATCCTGAAAACCATTAAGCCTGCTGCATTTTGAGGGAAATATAAAATTCTAGTTTCTCCATATGAAATCCAATGAGGTCGAAACCACTCTCAAACATCTTGAGTCATTTCATGGTAATGTTAAAAATTTAAGTAAAAGTGACATTTCTTTTAATTTTAAAAGTGGCATTTCCTTTAAGAATTTAACATTACCATTAATTGCCAACATTGTTAGGGTTGAGATGTGTCAGGAAAATGATAGGGTAAGGCATGTTTTTCTTGGAGGGACTATTTTTGGAGGAAAACAACCCAAAATTTCCCTTAAAATAGCGTCAAAACTCACAAAAATGCATTTTGTGGCGTTTATAGTTGTCGTGGAAATAAATCGGTCGGTTTAGGATGGAACCGGTCGTTTGACCACAAACCAGCCGGTTTGTCCACTTTTTTGGTGAAATGGAGGGTCAACCAAGTTTTTCTGCCATTTTGACCTGGTGGGCTTGCTAACCGACCAATTTGACCAGTTACCAATTCAAACAACCGGTTTTTAAAACATTGTTTCAATTGCAATAAATGATGGTAAGGTGGCCTTTGGGATTTGTACCCTTTCACCCAGCCTCTCCTACACAATTTTCTCCAACTCTCATTTTCCCTCTCTCCTCATTAAAATGCTCATTAATGAGTCAATGCATGCCTCTTCATTTCCCCCTTCTTTTATAAACTCATTAATGACTAAAATCCCTAACCTTAGATCTCAATGGCCAAGATTAAATCTTGCCCTCAAGATCAATGGTTGTTACTTAATCTCTCATTGAGATCACTTAAATCACTTAACTCACTCAACTTTATAAAGTCACTTTTAGTCATTAAATAATAAAAATACACTTTACCCTTTATAAAATCAATTTATAAATAAAGTGTTTAGGAAGTGACATTTGCTTAGTCACTTCTGCAAGCTAGGCACCGCCACTACAGAAGTAACTCTGAGCTACAGTTCCTAACAATTATCTCGCCCACAATCGAAGATTGTAGTAGACATAGACCATGTCATTAAGGTGCTAATACTCTAACTTGTATCAAGGTCATAAAATATAAATTAGTAATTAGAAATTAAATATAAAAATTAATAATAATTTACTAAGTTGCACAAAACGCCGAAACGTTTCGGAGTTTCCAAAACGGGTAAGTTTAGAAACATCACCTCCCAAAAATGGAAACATTGGCCGAAACATCAGTCGAAAGTTGAAACGTCATATACGTATATATAAAGTGCATAACACATTATCTTGCAAGAAAAAAGGGAATAAGACCCATAAATGAGAATTTAGAAGGAAAAACAAGTCTATATTAACTTTAATAGATGATTACATGATGGTTGAGTTTCGGTCGAGTTTCGAAGTGTCGAGTACAGGTACAGACCGAAACGTCGAGTTCCTTGAAGTTTCATGCAACATAGATAATATATAATGAATTCAAAAATTTAATTTGAATTTTTTTAATGTGTAGTGCTTCTTCGTGTGTATTTTGTCAAATACACTCGAGTTGCGATCACATCGAGAGGAAATACATGTTTCGCTAAGCACTCAAATGGCAAGCTTTTGGAGATGGGGTACTCTGCCGCCATAGTTTGTCCACCAAGCATCTACAAGTTAAAACAAATAAGAGAAACATAAAGCAATCAAAAAACATTGAAATTTGGAACTTGAAGCAAATTATGAAGAGACAATGAAATTTGAATATTTAAACAAACTGAAGCTTACCCAGCATTTTGGTCTTCCTATCCTTAACAGCAATGCTAAATCCAAACGTGCCACCTGCCATCATATATATATCCATCTCATTAGAAATCTGTTCACGTTCTACCTCAGATGACACAATCCTCTCAACACAGAGGAAAAATCCATCCATCACCTCGGCATCAAATCTGAAACCACAGGAGTAAGAAAATACAGGGTTGAGGTAGGTCCCTACAGCATGAATGGGGTGATGGAGGGTATTATTCCATCGCTCATCAATCACTCTCCATAACAATTGTTGTTTCTCAAACCCCTCATCACCCTTATTCTCATAATAGGTACGGATGGCTTCTTTGGCCCTATCCATGGCCTCATACAAGCTTATCTCCATTAACCAACCAAAGAACCCTTACCAAAGGTTCAGAAATGACACACACCCCCCTCCATCCCTGCCCAAAAGCTCTCCTGATATGAAACACGTTTACATATGGCCTCTCCCTCTGGTTTGTGGCTAAAACATAAAGCACGCCACCCCGATGAAAGAAGCATGGTCTTCACATCCCACATAGAATTCAACAAAGACTGAAGAGATATGAAACTGGTGGCAAATCGTGTAATGGCAGGACGCACCAACTCTTTGTTGTTGGTGAATCTTCTCATCAAGCTAAGCATAGATGCATGATTATATATAAATTTTGCTATGCTCTTGGATGATTCAATAAAATCTCTCACAAAAGGAATCTTCCCTATATCCTCCAACGTCAAGTCAATATAATGTGCAACACAAGGTGTCTAAAACAAGTTAGGATACCTCTCCATAAGCAACCTGCTAGCAACAACATAATTTGCAGCGTTGTCAATTATGACTTGGACAACATTTTGTGGACCTGCCTCCTAAATGAAGGTGTCCAACAACTCACATAATAAATTTGCATCTTTAATATGTGCAGATGCATCAACAGACTTCAAAAACATTGTCCCCTTGGGACAATTAACCAAGAAGTTAAGAAGGGTCCTACCCTTCTAATCAGTCCAACCATCTAACATCATAGTGCATCCAATGTGTTCCCATGATGCCCTAAACTCCTCCAATCTAGCAGTGCAATTAACCTTTTCATTTTGACAAATAGGCCCTTTCAACTCCTCATAGGAAGGGGCTTTGTACACTAGGCCAACAATAGCAACTGCATCAAACATAGGTTGGTAGAATGGATTGGTCTTGGCAATGTTGAAAGGAACATTACTCCATAGAAGACACCTACTCACCAGCTTGTCAGCTTCTTCCTTTTTCTTTTTTTAAGGGTCGATTTGATGCCATGTTGTGCACCAAGTATGGTTCTAGGAACAAAAAGAGATGAGACAGTTGAGGGGTTGGGCAATGTGGATGTAGAAGCTGACACTGAAGAAGCACGATCACTTCCCCTCACTCCTCCCCTTGCAATTTGACTTCTCACTACAACCTTGTTATTTTTGGTGTCATCTTTATCTTGCAGTAATTTAATGGCCTTGCAAATGATTTATGGAGTTGTCGATGGGAAATGTTCTATATTTTGTCCTAGAATTTGCCCCAAATGGAATTTCAATCAGTTGATGCCCCCTAACAAATGTTTGCCACACAACTTGCAAGTCAAATATTGTCTACTAACCCCCCCCCCCTCGAGTACAACATCAGGCTCACCATATTTCCACATAGGGTC
>APFE031412377.1:75246-113575 GCA_000404065.3 Pinus taeda | reverse complement strand
ATTCTAGCTTTCTGTCAGCTTCTTTCCAGCCTTCCTCCCTTTTGTTCAAAACAAGGTGGCCCAATTGGTTTTTCACTTTCAGCTGTGCCTTCTTGCCTTTGCCTGAGAAGTGTATCATATCAGCATTCCCAAATTGCCTCAAGTATTCAAGGGCAAATAGTCTCATGGGCACATACTTGGGCAGTCTGTATGGGGGTAACTCACAACCATATATTCTGATAACGATGTAGTTTTGGTAAAAATACCAATCCCAAATGGTGTACACTTTGGACAACTGAAGGATTCTCTGCATCTCATCTGTCAGTCTTGGAGGAGGCGAGCTCAGGAACAGAGACATGGCAGGGTGGATGAAGAGGTCTATAAACTCATAGTAAGTGTATGGAGAGTAGGCTCTGCAGTGAAAAACTGAGCTCCAGTACACTACCGACCTTGGATTACCTTGTGCATCCACTCTTTTGACAATGAAGGAGAATTTCTCATGCTGATAGTATAGAATTAACTGGTAGATGTAGGAGGTGTATCTGAACACCTTCTCTCTTGACAGGTTCATAAACTGCTCATGCATCTTGTCTGATATGTAGGTGGCATAGTCATAACAGATTGGAGTTTTTCCAGGGGAGAACATAAGCATCATCACCAGTACAGTTTCATCAATATACTCAACTGATTTATAACCCAGGATGGAACTGATCATATCTGCAAGGTCTACGCCCAATTGGTTGAGGTAACCAGCAAAAATAGGAGGGTATTGCACAGTATCAGAGTTAATAAACAGTTGGTTCAGCTTTGTGATCTCAGCATCTGTCAACATTCTAGCTCCTTGGTTTATCAGATCCAACAAAGACAGGGGAACCAATTTCTTCTCAGTCTTAAACTGCAGCATCTCTCTGATGGCCTCAGGGGTGATGTAGAATACAACTGAGCCTAAAGGGTCGAGCACAGCTCTCTAAGTGGGATCATAACATATAGCACACAGGTGAATTAGATCAGGGAATTGGTTGACCTGAGGAAGCTTGAAGATTGGGAGGAAGGAATCGCAAATGCCCAATATATCTGTTCCATCTACATGCTTGGCCTTTAATTCATTTAGCAGGTGGAGGTGGAACTTGCTGTGCGTTAGGGAGTCTTCTGAGATTTGATAATCTAAGTCTGCTAGATCCTGCCACTCCAATTCTCTCTGAGGGGCATTCAAAGGGGCAACATTGAGGGCCACAGGTGCTACTGGAGTCTCCATGGTTACTTAGGAACTCTGTTTTGTAAGTAAACTGATGTTACTAGGCTGGGCAACAGAAGAAGAGTATTGCTTGGTCAAAAAGAGGTAAATTTAGAAACAGAGGACGATAGGGTGAACTTGCAGCAATTGAAATACTGCACACAGTCACTTGAGAGGCGAATACCTGTCTTTAACAGACCTTTCTCAATAATTAGGTGTAAGCTCCGGGTTTCCTGTTCACGACTGCGCGAACAGAATGTATGTTTCAATGAAATTTTTGTTTTAAACAGGCTCAGTTAGTGAATTTCGACCGTTCAATTTTTAATGGGAACTGGGTGCAGGGAATTTTGCCGGTGAATTATGTGTTTTCAGTGTCTTAAGTGAGTTCTTAGCTATTGCAGACAAAAACCAGGCTCAAAGAAGACTTGCAGGGATAAATACCTGGTAAACTCGACGGTCCGGGTCACGAATGCAGGTGGGTAGGCGCGCCGAAGATCTCCAGGTCTATTTGAGCAGGTTGGTGCAATTTTGGACGTAAAATGCATGCAGAGGGCGCAACAACAGTTTTTGCAAAAAGTGCAAAAAACACGAAAAATAGACAAAAATATGGATTTTTGGGACATTCGCGTCTTTTTCAGATGACGTCAGCATGACGTAATCGAGTGGGTCAGGGTCGGATGACGTCAGCATGACGTCATCAGGTGACGTGGCGGCTTATGAGTGGTCCACGGGGGTGGTGAGGTGGCAGACAGGTGGAGCAATGGTGGGTGGGGGTTGCGGACGCGGCGATGACGCAGGCAGTGACGCGGCGCTGATGCTGGCAGGTGGACTGGCGGAAAACCAGAAACTGCAGCGATATGATATCGGACCGCTTTTGATACGGAAGGGAATCTGTCATAGGGGGCTCCGATACACTGTGGGGGCGACGCGTGGCCGAGGCCTTACATCAGCCTCTGATAGATATCGGACGATATCTTTCGGACGTCGGGGCCGATCCGATATCCACGTCAACCGTCGGATGAAAAGTGCTTGATCGGACGGTCGACGGGCCGAAGAACTGCGCGGATGATACAGCATCAGGCGGGCATTAAAATATTATTTTCCATGGGATTTGTGCCCAGCGGGACCCTTAGAACTATTAATGAATTTCTTGTTTTTCTAATGTATTCCTTTATCAGGTCGCGCATAGCCGAAAACTTTAGGATAAGGCGAAAATTATGGTTTTTCAATGTATTTTTGCAAAATCGCGCATGGCTTTAAAAAAACTTAGGCTAAGTGGGTTTTTCATGCAATTTCGTATAAACGCGCAAATGGATCCCAAACTTAGGATAAGGAGGAAAAAGTGGGTTTTTCCACGCATTTTGCCCTTTGAGCGGGTCTAAGGGTGCAAAAGGGTTTTTCCAAGGTTTTTTAGGCAAAATGGAGGGTTGAGTGGGTAAATGAATTTTGAGGGAGACAAAGAGGTAAGGCTTGGGTTCTTAAACTAACCAGATGTTAATTTAATTCCCTAGTAGTGAATCATATGGCTATAATGCCAAGGGGGGATATTTATAGAATGTTTGGGGTTTATACACCATGGTGTTATACTAGTAGGGAAAGGGTGACATAGGGAGTTAGATAATAGAAGTTAAGGGTTAATATGGAGGGTGAAGGTGAATGAGGAGTGATATCACTAGGTTTTATTTGAAAACAACTTAGCTTAGGGAGTAGATCAAAATGAAAGGAATTTTGCACAAGAAATGTGGCTCTTAAAGGAAACAAGAACCAACATAAAACCTTGAATTTCTTTCATAAACACAACTGGTGAAGGGATGTTAGT
Organism: Pinus taeda; assembly: GCA_000404065.3. NCBI lineage: Eukaryota > Viridiplantae > Streptophyta > Pinopsida > Pinales > Pinaceae > Pinus > Pinus taeda. Next base: position 110,543 of record APFE031412377.1, on the reverse strand, counting down.
AATGAGTGAACAACAAGGAGAAAAGGGAAGTTAGACATACTCCATTGTGTTGCTTTCCTTGTTTTAACCAACAAGATCCAGTTTGGAAGGAACACCACTTCTGCAACCCCATCTACCTACCCATCTACTTGCCTAGCATTTTTTGTTTCTTCTTGGAGGGTGCACTTGAACTTGCAGACCCTTATGTGCCTTTTCTTTTCCACTGGATTTTTCTTTTGATTGCCTATCCAATACTACCCTTATTTCTTCCAAGGCCCCAAATTAAGCAGTTGGGAACCTTAGCTTCTCTGCCTAACTATTGGTCTGCCAAGATTAAATAGTTTGGACAGACTTCTTTCTCTATTCTACAACAGAAAATTTAAATATGGCATGATCCAGATTAGACTGTTGGACCATCCATCAAAATTTAGTAAACATGAAGGCATGTACACACCTTGCCTTTCCTTGGAAATATGTGATCTTTGTATCAGCAAAGCAGAGCATATTTGGCATTTGAATTTGCCAATCATAAAATATGAAACCTATTGGTATAGGTATCCAACAGAAGGATACACAAACTAATCCTTCAAATAATTTAACAAAGTTGTCACAGTTTGCAAGTGCTTATGCATCTAATACAATTGATAGAGTAGCAAAAGTTTAACAACTGATCAGCGAAAAGGAAGAAAGAATTCAATAGTTGGAACAACAGTTGGTAGATGAAAGACAAAGTATTGATCAATAAGTGAAGACACAATTGTATCAACTCCAACAGATCTTTGATCAATTAAATCTCTTACATCAAGGAGAGCTCAATACGAAGGATACTTAAATCTAACAACTCTAGTTTTCACTTGATCAGCTGAAGGACAATCCTATAGTGGAATACTTTACAAAGGAATCATTGGAGCTAAACACCCTATTGTCACAACAACAAGTGATATTCTGTCAAAAATTATCAATCATCAATCCACTATGTGTCAAAAGTGATTCATTTATGAATCAATCATTTGATTTGAGGGTGAATTTCAATGAAATTGATGATAAAATCTTAGGATTTATAACATGGCAGGATAGACCAGAAGGCAAAGCAACATACCTTCCCATAATAAATGAGTCTCACAAGGAAATTGTCTTTACTGATTGGTACATTCAGTTGAAATAGGTAGAAAGAGCAGTCTCCAGGGCAAACGATGTTGCTAATAACATCATTAAAACTATTAATGATAACCTGCATAATGCTAACTTGATTCAAGAATTCCCACTTTGTAATTTTCCTGATATTAAATTTCTAGAAAGGCAATGGTAGGAAATTTAAAAAGCAAAGGAAGAAGCAACTAAAAATTTGACAAAACTTGACTCGGAGATGTAATGGAAATCTCTTGTGAAGCCAAACAGTCAGTGGCTAATGCTCCACTGCCTTGCTGACTCATCCACTCATATGCTTCCTGCACTTCCAGATGTATTATACACTAGACAGCTACACATGAGGACAGGTGATCCCACTAAAGTTAAGCCAATGTTAGATATTTGTCATCTCATAGACACAATTGCATTCATGAGCTTGTCATTTCAACAATTTTTATTCCCATCTTAGTGTTTCTTATTTTAAGGAGAGTTGTTTCAACCTCCTCATCATTTTTATGTGTTGTCTACAAAGAAATGGTCCCCAAATTTTATAAGGAAAGACTTTGGAAGCTTTCACTTCTGTACTTTCAAGTTTATCTTAGTAGAATGGCCAAATCAAGGTCCTGAAGTTCTATAGAGAAGGCTTTGAGAGCTTGCACTTTTGTATTCTTGAAACCATCTTAATGAGAAATATTGGACCAAAACTATTTCTTTCGTGAGCAGAGTAACATGCATCAGGTACTTCTATCATTTTATTTCAGTTTTGTTTATGAATTGATATTCATTCCTCTTTATATTGTTTATTACATGTATCTTTTCTAACGCGGTGTTGCATTAATTCATTTCTAAACATGCTAGAATTGTCATCTTTAATACATATATAACCGGTTTGTTAACATTATTTGATTGTGATACTAGTTTCATCAATTATTTCGATTAAGTATTTAATCAAAATAATTATGTTAGATCTAAGACTTTTGTGATCCATCAATTTAGAGAACAGTCTTCCAGATTAATCACATCGTAAGGATGGGGTCAACGTTTCCAACCAACTAATGTGATTCATCCTTAGGACAAGGTGAGAAATCAATCGATCTGAGAGAATAAATAGCATGGATGCATCATTGTTCAATGTTAGCCATTCAAAATTAGCCGTTGGTGAAATAAAATTATCGAGTTTAAAACTAGTTGTTATGTAATAAATAATTATTTATTATCGAAATAGTCGCAATTTATTAATTAAATAATAATATAGTCTAATAAAATAATATTAAAAGACCAGTGAGCATTCGCTGGAAAAGACGTAGTCTTCCTAAATCATCATTTAGGGAGTTGGATGAACACCATAAATGAAAAGTCATAACGTTATTGGACGGATTTTCTCCAAGGTTTCCATTGAACTTAGGAATATCAGAAGGCAATTTGTGTGGAATCATCGGCCACCAAGCTGAATAAAGAATGGGATCATTGGTAAGATGATTTAAATCCTGTAATTCAAGTGTTGTGACAAAATGCAATTGTCGATTTAGGTCAGGTTGAGCATAACCAGGGTAAGATGGAATTTCCTGTGTAATAGGCCTTTGCATACTAGCATAAGGAATATTTTGTTGGTAATCTTGATCGGGGTAGGTTTATTAAGCATATCTAATATAAGGTTGTTGTTGGGAACCAAGATAAATTTTATGTTGACCAAAACTAGCATAGGCTTGTTGACTAGAACCTGGGTAAGCTTGTTGTTGACCAAACCTAGCATAGGCTTGTTGACCATGCCCAGGATAAGTTTGGTGTTGTTGGAATTGATGTTGTTGGTATTGTCACTGCCATGGTTGTTGCCCACCAATATAAATTTGACCAAGTTGTGGATAAATTGGACGAGTGTAAGTTTGAGTCATCCCAGTTAAAGGTAAACTGGCCTGAGGTTGTTAGATTCCAGACACAAATGTTTGTTGTAAAATGAAATGGTCAACAGTTCTATTCCAATTTCATATCTGATGGGTAACTAAAAATGGGTTAAAAATGTAGTGGTTAAGGCTCTGAAGTTGTCAAATAAATCTCGTGGTAATTCAATATACCACTTTGCAGTCGGACCAGTGAGTGTTCACTGGAAAAGACGTAGTCTTACTGAATCATCATTTAGATAGTTGGATGAACACCATAAATGAAAATCGTAACGTGATTGGATGGATCTTCTCCAAGGTTTCCATTGACCTTACGAATATCAGAAGGTGATTTGTGTGGAATCATCAACCACCAAGTTGAATAAAGAATGGGATCATTGGTAAGCTGATTTAGGTTAGGTTGAGTGTAACCAGGGTAAGATGGAATTTCCTAGGCAATAGGCCTTTTCATACCAACATAAGGAATCTGCTATTGGTAACCTTGATAGGGGTAGTTTTGTTGAGCATATCTAGTATAAGGTTGTTGTTGGGAACCAGGATAAATTTTCTATTGACCAAAACCAGCATAGGCTTGTTGACTAGAACTTGGGTAGGCTTGTTGTTGACCAAACCCAGCATAGGCTTGTTGACCATGTCCAGGATAAGTTTGGTATTGTTGGAATTGTTGTTGTTGGTATTGTGGCTACCATGATTTTTGATACAACGGTTGTTGCCCACCAGTATAAGTTTGACCAGGTTGTGGATAAATTGGACCAGTATAAGTTTGAGTCATCCCAGTTAATGCTAAACTAGCCTAAGGTTGTTAAATTCTAGACACAAATGGTTGTTGTAAAATGGCCTAATAATACAGAGTCTGTAGACCTGAAACTTGAGGGTAAGAGGTTGAACGACCAACTTGCAAAGGTTGAGATACAATCAATTAAGCTTATGAATGTGGTAAAGTCGTAATGATAGGCATAGTAGGTATGGATGAAACAGGTTGTATTGGTTGTGATGAATACACAAGCCTTGGTTGAACATGCATTGTAGGCTGCCATTGACAAACAGTCATTCCAAAATAAGTTGGACCTAAAGATGATGGTATACGGCCATAAGGTGGCCCCCAAGTATGGAGAATAAGTAGATTGGGCATATTGTTCTCCATATGGAGGTAATCCAGTGTTATGTGGATACATTGGATGGTAACCAGATGGACCAGCTTGATATTGATTTGATGGATCAAACTATTCAGTATGCGCAAGTGAAGAACCAGGTAAAGTTCCTGTGGATGACATGGGTGAAGACCGTGGACTAGAAGAAACACCGGAGTGAGTTCTAGATAATTATTGGTAACCTAGTGGAACAGATAGTCCACCATACAGATGTGACTCAGGTGTTGTGGTAAACATCGAAGAAGTAGTGATAGTAGATGTTGTCACAGTTGTAATAGATGATATAGTCTGGGATGTTGTTTCAGCCATATTCAAATGACTCAATAAATGTCCTAATGAATCTACGGGAGTTTGAAAGTAAACAACATCAAGAGGAGCAGTATAAGTTAATTGAGGAAAAGAAGGATAAAGATAAAGCCCTGGTCCAAAACGAGTTGGAGTTCTAGGTGAAGTTTCTTCTTCAAATTCCTCTTCAATAGCAATCAAACAGGGTGGAAGGAATTCACCGTCAGGTTCGTAATAAATTTCTGGTGTTTGAATCTATGGTAAAGGAGAAGTCTCAACAGTTACAGATGTCTGAGGATAAACCAGTCGACCGTCTTCCAGTACGGGAACAACTTCTGGTTGTTCAACTTCAAGATCCAAGTGTTATGGTAAAGTAAAAACAAGTTCATGATGAATTTCTTGAACAACTTCTAGTTCATGATCAACTTCTTGTTGGACAACTTCAGTTACCGTTTCACTAAGTTCACTTTCAGCGTCCTCATTTAATTGTAAAGGCTCCACTTCAGTAGTAGATTAACTAGTAATAGTAGGAGTAACTGGAATCATAGTATGTATCGGTATAGGTGACTCTAGTAAATCAGATGAAGAACCAGAAGTTTGTGATGTACTAGACTCAATTAAACGAGACCGCGTTCGCGGACTAGGTGTAACTTCAGGCGATAAAAGCAGTTTACTTGCTATCCTACGCGAACGACGGGGTAAAGGTTGATTTTCTTCCACGATTGCTGATTGATTTTATTATAAAAAGAAATAAACAAAAAGAGGGTAATATAGGCAAAAGAATTACCAAGTAACTATGAACTGCAATACACCACCTCGGACGAGACAAGGACATAACATACGTGCAAGTAATCTCCCTGAATGTTGTTTTCAATGTATCACAGTATACAAAGCAGTCGACTTGGTTACCTATGGATGGATAGAAACCTAATGTAGTCCTCCCAAATATACTCGAAAGTACGTGGAGGCCCAATCCATGTTAGCAATGTCTAATGCGAAACTGCACAGTGAGATAATTCCCTTATACTTTTCATACTATAATATTGCCCAATATACCTGAAAGTACATGGAAGAGCTACAATATACTTATGTACGTGGAATGGGGTATCACACTCAGAATGTATCATAGACCATTAGTGACAGCTTCTATGTTTAATGACGTCGGAACACGTCTGTAGCCTAGACCTATAAATGTTATGTGTTAAGTTACAATGCTCCATTAGGTTAATTGAGATAAATTTTAGTTGATCGTGTTTAAAAGTTTACCATTCAGGTTCACCATGTGATGCTTTTGAAACTTCTAGAATGTAACTAAGATGGGAAACATTCTTTTCATTTGATTTAAAAAATGAAAACCGTAACTAAAAGGGATAGAGCAATCAGAATCTTTAAACAAAAAGCATAGAGCACATCTAATGCAACTTTTCCCTATATCATTCCTACAAGCACACACAAACTCCTAAATGCATTATGCACGATTTTCTTTTCATTCCTTTAATGTTTATATGAACATAAAGAAACTAAATGCACAAATTATCAATCAATGATTTTCACAAGAAATGAAGACTTTACAACAGCTTCTTTTTCAGAAAAGTAAATACTAATCAATGTAACCTAATTTTGGGATTGATTCAACAATGATAAAGAAAACATAAAGAAAAATTGAACAAACAAATCCAAATTGGACATGGAAAAGAAATGCTAATTTGGACATCAGAGACAGAGAAACATTGACCATTTAGCAAACAAGATGTGAAACAGTTTGGAAAAAAATCAAGCAAAAATATGGGTTTTTGGCTTGACTAGGACCAGTGCAGCCCTGAGTGGGAGATAGTGCATTGCAGAGCACTATCTCTAGGTTAATGTTGCTTTGTAGAGCACTGTGTCAAGAACAATAGAGTGTTGATGCCAAAGAGCACTATCAGCACACAAATAAGCACACATTTTGACCAAATAAGCTTCAAAATGACTAAATATAGATAAATGAACTCGAGCAAAGTCTACTAGTGCTGCTAAGACAAGGGATAACTACCAGGAATGATGGTCGATCCCCAGTATGGTTCCTAATTTTTTATACGGAATTTATACCTATGGATAAGTATATCTTCTCTAAGTGGGTAGTTACACTTAGAACAACTGTAGTAAAGATGTTTAACCTATTCCTACAATAAACAAATAAGATAAAAGGACCTACTTATGATCCTTCACTTCCTTTGATCTCCTTTGAGTTGCTCCCATCGCTCCCACTCAAACTGAATTCGCTCAATTAGTACCTGCCAACATAAATAGAAGACGACAACAATCAAATAATATGATCTATTTATTGTGAACAAATGGAATTGACAACATTTGAACATACATTCATCATAGATATAGACAAAAGTATTGGAAAAGGAACAAACAACTTTATTGATTGACAGAAAGAGAATTTACACCCAATGTGGTTCGATCTCGTGTCACTCATCTAGCTTAGTCCAAACCCTCATCACACCAATAGCAACATCAATCCAGCAGCATAAAATTACTTGATAATGATTTCAGGTCTCTAAACCAACAATATTTCTCTATAATATCCAAGCTGCTTGGCTCTATGATGGGAGGCCAATTTATAGATGAATGAAAGTGGTTTTGTCATTAATATGGCATTGAATGGTTTTCCATAATTGGATGATTAGTTTCCATGTTCAAAGGGATGAGCGGATAGAGAATTAGATGATCCAAGGCTATCCTAAGTTAAGCTCATCTTGATAGGATAGGAGTTGGGTTCCTTCTAGAAGGCTCTAGAAAGGAAGAATATACTCAAGATCCAATGAACATTTCAAGGATTCTCGCCCAGCGCAGGCTTGAGTGGGCTTAGGTGCTCTGCAACGCAGCCTTGAATGGGGCTACCTTCTGTGCAAAGCACTTACCCCTAACCAGGGGTGCCTTGGTGACCCAAGGAAGCACTTCAGCATGGTTTGAAGTCATGAAACTCTAATGGATGAAAGCACTCAATGAGGTGGACTGTCTAGGGCATATAGCAACTGAATTATGGTTTTATAGACCCTATTTACACTGATTTGATTATCGAGAGTGATGTGCCCAAATACACCTGTAACATGGAGGCTAGGAGGATCCATCTTCTAGATAGTAGATGATTAGATAGCTAGAGGGAAAGTAGTTCCCATTTGTGGGACACATTACTGTGTAGGTTGACGCAGAGGCAGCAAAGAGCAACTCAACCTGAGCTAAGGTTAGTGTCAGATCGCCTGTGGGAGTGAGATTTTTCTGACTAGATTTATTATCAGTCATTTCTCTATATGGATTGTTATGTTTGAGCATCCATAGTCTTGTACTTAGATTTACTACCGTATAATATTAAAACATGTAGTTTTTGCATTGGTTTTCCCGAGTTGGGTTTTTCTGGCGACTTAGTCCAAAAATAACAGTGTATTTTGTGTGTGCGCATCTATTTCTTCCAACGTTTTTATTTCTTCCACAATATTTGTTTTTTGAAGGTTGCAGTGTATTTGTTTCAATATTTTCCATAGTACACAGAAAATAATTTGTTTACTTAAATTAACAAATAGAAGAAATAACATTAGTTGTTGTAATAGAATTCAGGGTTTGTCGAATTTTCACAATTATGACAGGATAGTGCATGAGATAGGGATGACTTAGTGGTGCATTTGGGACCCTAGTATTGTTTGCAGTGACAGTTTGGGACACCAGAAACTAGGAGCACTTGTTGAGGCATTGCTTGAGGACAAGCAATTTTTGGCGAGTAGACTGTAATATCCCCAATTTTGTGAGCATGAGAATTTGCCCAATCTTGGTAATATTAATTAAAATGGGAAAATATTATTTTGGAGAAAGGTAGCAAGTATTATTTTATTGGAGATTGGTGGAAAATTATTATTTTATTAAAATTGAGACAAAAGTCACTTGGTCGAAAATGACCCCCACCAATAAACTAATAATTAAGGAGTCTAGAAGCATGGGGAGAAATTATAAAAGGAGGATGGAGCAATTTTTTTATCATCTTTAGACTATTACATTTAACCGCTCATCTTCTCTTGGGGTTGTTTAGCACAAGAAGAAAAGTGTTTTTTAGCACAAGAATTCTGAGTGGGTATTGCAACTTCCTTTCAAAGAACTTCAAGTGTCTCCCTAATAACGAAATTTGGGAGTCCAATTCAAGGCTTCCCTTGATCTTATTACAGGAGATTAGATCAGCTTTGTGCATTTCCTAGGTGCGGGAGGAGTTTGGGGTACATATTTCGGAGCAACAACTATGGGTTAGAGATTTCAGGCTTTTGGAGAGACTTTTCCCTTGGATGTAGCAGGAGTTTGTTGGCATTTTGCAGGGCAAATATTGAGGGAATATCTAGGGCTGAATTTCTCTCATTTATGTAGAGCAGAGCTCACTGGTTGAAGCTTGTGTAGGAGAGAGGAGCAGTTAATTCCAAGAGAGATTAGGGTTGGAGAGAAAGCCTATTTTAGAGGAGAATTTGTGTGGAGTTTGGGTGGTTATTCAACAGTTGTTTGGAGACGATTTGAGCTGATCATCTCCAGCAATGTGAAAAGTCTACCTGGTAGAGCTATTCACACTTTTTTGAGTCGTCCTTGTCAGCCAAAGTCTGAAATTGGGCCAAACCCTTTCTGGATTGCTTTGGGATTTGTGTGTAGAGGCCATTATTATTTTTTCAGAATTTTCTGAGCAATATACAGGGAAAAATCCTAGTAGGTCATATAACCAACCATAGAGTCATTTACACCATTTAGGGCTTCTTCATCATCTGGATTCATCCCAAACCATTTCTGGGTTTTCTGGGTTTTGGGAGAGGAGTTCAGAGCTAAAATTTCAAAGCATTCTAGATATTATTTTGAGCAGAACGTCCAATTCAATTTGGTAGCCTGTAAAAAATTTCCTTGGTAGTACACATTATTATTTTGGAGCCATTTATGCAGTTGCATTAGTGAGATCTTGCATGGGGTTTTCCTATATTGCATGGAAATCCCAGGTTCCATTGTTCTTACTCATTATCTACCCAGATTTCCTATGATGAATAAAATAGCTCAATGACTCTGCTCAGTTTCTCTCATGTTCTGGTTTTGGTTTTTGCAATTTATTTTTAATTGTTGTTCCTAGTTCATTTTTTTTTTAACTATTGTCCCCTCGCCCATCTATCGAGAGCATATGTTTGAAGCTGGGAAATCCAACCCTAAAGGTATGTTTTTCGATGTGTAATATGGTGCTTATGCTTGTTTTTCCTTCAGCACTTTGGGATGGACTATAGGGTGACTTAGAAGAAGGAAGGGTTTTGACTATAGTTTTTTTCCCTCACCTTAAATTGGGGGTTAATCCTCAATCCTAGTCCCATGGCATCTACCCTATTGCCTTATAGCTTCAAAAAGGGCACTACTTGGGAAACCCCAATTTTTATTGCACGGTCTAATTTTCCCATTTCACATTTTTCAATCCTCTTTGCACATTACACGCCCTATTTCATAATATTCCTTCTTTGGGTCCACATGCCCACTGGGTCCACAAGGCATTGGCACACCTCTCCTCTTGTCCACATGTTTGGGTCGAGCCTGGAAATGTTTCCCCGAAGGTTGATGCAACTAAAAGAACTATAAAATCATATCATGTGCACAAGCAAGAAACAAAAGAAAAGCATATTATAAAATGCAAAAGATGGTCGAGACATTAAAACAACAAGTGGGAAAAATCCAAATATGATCTCTACCCCTTATCATCATGGTCATCACCCTTGTTCCTAGGGCCCTTGAGTGTCCCACACATCATTAAGGAACCCATGCATGTCTTGACCCCTGGTGGGTGATAAACTACCCCACCTTAAGGGGGTAATAGTTGTTTCATAGCTCTCACTGCATGCTCTCATCACTTGGAGCCGCGAGCAGTAATACAAAGAAAAATCAAGAAAAGACGAAAGGAAAATGAAGAAAAGAAGAAAAACAAAGGCCCGCTTAACTCATGTATTCATGATTGCTCCCACCTACATCTATATGCCTAAATATGTGTACATCCCTCAAAATTATTGTCCCTAAACCACAACATTTGGCTTTGACACCCCATTGTTCCTATCCACCTCATCATTATTCACATGACCCCTATCAATTAAAGGATGTACTTTGGACTTTTGTTTGCCCTTAGGGGCTAGGAACACCTAATAGGGTTGTTTATTATCCACTCCTACCTAGGGGGGTAACACTATGACAAGCTTAAAGCCCCAAATTTGGAAGGGAAGCCCATTATGAAGTCTCAATGTGACCTTGATTAACAAGCTTGGTTCATTTAGATGTAATAATGAATTATTGTACCTAATGGTGAGGAAGCGCATTGGATCTTATATGTAATTGGAAGGTGGTTTCATCATGGGTTGGGAAACTTAACTGGGGCCCAAGCCCACCAAAGGATCATATTAACACCCCTAGGGTATGCATTGAGAGCTATGGGACTCCATCATGTGTCAGAGCATCATTTCATGCCATGGGCACCTTCAACACCTTCAGCAGTTTGTAATCTCCCCACTTTATTCGCGATATGGTGCACTTGGACCAGCATGCCCCGGCCGACTTAGCATGATTACGATAGCTCATCCAAGGCCCAAAGGAAGTTTGTTTCACCTATGAGACACAGGAGGGAAAGCAAAATCATCACAGCCCTCATTTGGACCATTATATAGACTTATCTATTGTCAAGAGACCCATGAGACCAACATTTGTGCCCCAACACCACTTTGGGGCCCCACATGATGAATTACATGTATGATTAGGGTCCATCCCCTGGTTCATATTTTATGGAGCCCTCTCTCACACCTTGGCATATAAAAGACTCAAAGTGGCCCTCCAATGGCCCTACACAACATGATGCCATCAACTCAACTAGCAATTGGATGGCTAAATCAAAATTTATGAAAGCTACTTGGTCGACTTGTGACCAAGGCCTTTATTATGCACATTTTATAATGTTAGGGGCTTTAGAATAGAAATTCAGCCTCTAAGGTATCATATAAATAGAAATCGCTCTCATTTGTGAGAGAGCATCATTGTCACTTGGGATTTTCAGCCCTCTTAGCCAATTTCAAACTTTTCTCTTGAATCTTTTGGAGTATCTTGGATTCACTATGATATTTGGAGCTAATTTTTGTTCTTGTCTCGAAGCTACTTCTTGAATATTGATGGATATATTGCATGATTATATTGTAAGTTCTCTTGTTGATGAAATATTTCTTAGAAAATTGTTTAATGTATGTAGTTGTTGCAACTAGAGTAAATGCTATTGGGACCTAATTTCATTGAAGATCATTTTGAAAGCTATTTGGTTGGCTCTTGCATACATTATTCATGATATAGGATGCAATGAATGTTCCTAGTGATGAAATGTTATTTTTCTTCATGAAACTCCATGTTCTAATAGTAAGTAATTGTTGAAGGTTGGTAGTTAGGGCATCAACTTGTAATCTCCTTGAAGACAAATTTGGCATATCTAGTGCAACTAATACTCCATAAATCCAAGGGATAAGGCACTAGCCTAAGTTGTTTGGTGATAAACCCTTTTCTTCTCCAGCTTTTCTCCTCAAATTTTAGGCCCCTCTTTTCTAGGATGACTATCTAGGGCATCAAGAAAAATATTTTGGAGAGTGAATTTTTGGATTCTGATTGGAGAAGACTTTTCCTTGAGGTCTTTCCTAGAGTATCTCCGATTTTGGTTGATTTTTCACAGTTATCCATCCAAAAATTCTCGTGCCTTAGAAGTGAAACCTAGCTTGTATTTGCTAGGATAGGTGGCTTTCTTGAGGGTTGTATGTGCATAGTATTCATTGGAATAAACATCAAGAAACCATTTCTCCTCCCTTTTCCTTAACCTAGTGAGTGCCTTGGAAGCATTTCTTCCCATGATTATTCATAAAACACTAGGTCTAGCTCAAGTGTTTCTTAGGTCTCTCAAAGAGAGCAGAGAGCCTTTTGGAAGTGTTAAATCATCATGTAGAGCTTCTTTGAGAGGTCCTATCTCATCTCCTAGATTCTTGACCTTAGGAATACCTATTATCATCATCATATCTAAAACCTTAAGTCTTGATCTCTTCATCTTAAATATTTCTTGGAGAGTGTGTTAGCTTCTTTTAAGCATTAAGCCATTGTTTTGTCTCTCCTTGAATGGGCTTGGTGGAATCACTTCATACCTAAATCATTGATTTATCCATTCTAAGTGATTCCCTTCTTATCAAGACTCCTCCCATCGATGAAAATCCGTAAAGAGCAGGGGACTTTGACTAAGGTGACATTGGTTCATTGTCCCATTGTTGTCACTCAGGCTAGTAGTTGTCCCTTAGGTTTTCCCTTCCTTAGGGCCCTATTAAGTTTTGTGGTAATAATACTAATGGGGACAGTTCCCTTGGGTATATTAGCCCCCACAGAGAAAAAAGAAGCTCCAAAGAAATACATCCCTCCAAACATAGAAATTCACCAAGTTTGGGAAGTACTTCCATAAGAAAAGATTCCCCTAGGCTAACTAGAGGCAACAAATGGCCCTTCCATCATGCTTCCTGAAGTAAATATGGTCATACCCAAGTTAGGAATTCTAGGTTGAGATGAGCTAGGAGTGAATATCCCAACCCCCATGGATTTAATAGATCCTGGCCCCACTCTAAATATGAAGCTAGAGAAGGGAAATGGAATAAACAATGGTGAAAACTTGTCAGGGTCACAAACATGGCTGGTGGAATGCCCCAACAAGAAGTGAGAGGTGGTAGGGATGACATGGCAGCAGAGACTGTCACCTCAGAAGGTGAAGTGGGACCTCCCCTCTCCATAGAAGAAGAAGTGTTTTCACTAGCCATGTAAGGAACTTGCACATAGTAAGGCTCATTACTGTTAGGATTCAACTGCACTAGAACTACGTCGAGAGGGTCAGTCAAAGGTGGATTAAAGCGTGACAAGGGACTTTTGTCAATTACCTCAATAGTAAAATAGTCTTCCTCCCCAGGAACAAGATTACCACCCCCCCCCCAACCTAAGTATGGTCAATGTTTTCTGATATCTAAATCATCATATGTCTACATGGTGGTGGACCCTACTCTTCAGGAGAAAAGCCTAACATTCTATGAGAATGGCGGTTATTTCATTCAGCCACGATGAATATATGTTTATTATCTATTTAAGACAATTAAGACACCCCTATGGCCAAACTATGACTTGGACAAAACAACACTCTGTAAAATAAACCCTAAAGGTAAGCACACACAAACTAAGAGATAAAGAAGGGATCTTCCCATTGTCAGAGCCTTCTTGATCAAGGCATAAGTCGACAGTGAAGATGTGTTTGGGATAGTTATAATAGGTACTTTCTTAATGACCCTTTTAAACCTGGTCCAAGTACCCTTATTATCCATGGGGTACCCTCCAAGAGGATCAAGTGATTCTGCCTTAAATCTACTCCAGGTATAGAGAGGATGAGCCCCTCCCCATCACCCTGTGTAAAATCTCCTAAAGAAAGGCTAGTATGGCTATCACCAACAACAAAACATCCTAGGGGGACAGTCAACAACCAGATTCACACACAAGGGAAGGAAAATAAAGTCTGAAACTATGCCTAAGAGATCCCTCAAATCAAGGTGTACTCCTCCCAAGTGGTCCTGAAGTGCTACAACAAGAATGCTAATAAAATCATTTGTAATACGTGAAAATCCCGCAATATGTGCCACCAATACTAACAAAGTGGGCCATCTCACTCCGCTAACCTCAAATGTGACATCGTGATTAACCCTTGTGTTAGAAGAGCTTCCCAGAACATATCACTAAAAGTGTATTGACCCTCCCTACCATGAGATGCTAAGTTTGTTTCTGGTCTTGGAGCAGCTAAAATCACACTTCTATTCCAATACCCTGGCCTAGAACAATGTTGGTTTGCTACTAGTGAAAAGAAAAAATGAGTTGAATCAATTTTATTAAAGCATTAATTTTAAGAGGATGTTATTTACTCAATAGGGAAATTGCATGAAATTCAAATGGTGTGAATAGACTCTTGTTAGAAACACTCTAATGCAACTAAATGACAATGCACGGTTTACTTTTCAATTTGATAAAAACTAACTATAGGAGAATAAAGAGTCTTTTTCCTTTGATAATGAAAACATATTCAAACATTCTCACTAACTTTTATGAAATTAAATAAATTTATAGTAAAACAAACCAAAGAAAACAATCCAAACAAAATCACTCAAAAGAGACTGAAAAGAACAGCCTCAAGCAAGAACACAAGACACTCAAAAGCTCAAGACTTGGGATTTTGCAAAGAAATTAGCTCAAACACAATCAAAATAAAGCAAATGAAGAGTAGATGGATGATGCAAATCAATTAGGGGTGCATCTCAATGTATAAGAGAATAATTATCTACAAAGGGTCAAAAAACGACATACCCTAACTCAAGGAAAAATTGCGAAGGAGTAAGAGGAAAAAAATGATTTCAAATATGATTCAAATAGAAAATTGAAACATTTAAACAAACCTTTCTAGTGAAGATTTGCGCAACCACAACAATTTGAAAATGAAAGCACCACCAAATGCAAGCAAAAGCAAGCACGTGAATTGGATGAAAATTCAACAAAGAGAAAGAAACAAAAATCAAATCAAAATGCACCAATTAAACATAGATCTGAAACTAGATTTGAATTATAGGTAAAGAAACAAAAATAGACTCGAATAGAGATATCCAAGTCTTGAGGACAAAAGCCCCAAAAACAAGCACAGGAAATCTTTAAGGAAACCCTAAAGCTTAGTCAATAAATGGATCAAGCTCACAAATAAGGAACAAAGTCAGATATGATATGATTATTAGCTACTGATTATAGTAGTACATAGATCCAAAAATCCCAAAATGGATGCAAGCAATTAGAGTTCAAATTCAAGCAGTTTATTCTCTACTAGGATCATTAAGGCTCAAGCGAAGACAAATTCAATACAAGAACGTAGATCTGAAACAAAACAACAATAGATTTGTACCGAGACAAACAAAGAAAGAATAGATTTAAGGAATCATATCAAGTCTTGTAGGAGAAGCCCCCAAAAAACCTAAATTTAAGGTACCTTCATTGGGATAAGGTTAGCAACAGTGAGAGGATTCTCACTGGGAAGATAAACAACACCCACCAAGGATACTATGTTCTCTCTATTAGATGTTGTATGTCAACAAGGATGGGAGAAATTTTAAGGACAGATATGAGCGAGATCAAGCAAAAACTAGGATCAGAGTAAAACAAACTCTATTCATGTTGCAATCACTCAGAGAAGGCAATCAAAGATATATATATATATATTATATAATAAAAATAAAAATAAAAATGTCACAAATAAGAGATCCAATATATCTAGAGCTGACTCCCGAGTATGGTCATAAGTTATGTTATGGGAGAATTTCACCTGAGCTAGCAGACCACTTTTAACCCAGTATATTAGCTAAGGATCTACCAGAGTGGTGTCTGTAATGTTGAAGAGGAATCAACAAATATATCCCTAGTTCACTCTTATGTTAGAAAATTATATATTACAGAGCAATAGAACACATAAAGTATTGCAGAAATATAAACACAGAAAATGCATAAAACAAGAGAGACACAGATATGTGTGATTCACCCAGTTTGGGCTATGTCCACCCCGAATAACCAGTCCTTCCTTTCTATTATCCTGTAAAATGAAGAGATACAACCTACAGTAGATCCACTGTAACATCCTCTGTTTTCTCTCACAGTCTCACCTCTCTGCTTCTCGCTTGAAGAATACACATCTATTACACAGCCTCAAATACAATGCCCTCACACAAAGAGAGGGGTTGCCTTCTAGGGCAAAAAACCCTAAACTAAACATAAGTTCTACCGTCAAATCATCCACCTAATGAACGGCCCAGATTGACTAGAAATTACTATACTTTTACAAGGCAATTTTACATCTATTTTTAGCTTCGGGGGCGCTGCCCCCCAAACCCCCGTTGGGGAATCGCTGGCCCCAGACCCCCAGAACCCTCACGAGGGGGACAAGGCCGCCCCACATCCCCCACCCCCCCGCATGTAGGGGTGTACAAACTTCCTGGGGTATACATCCAGTTGAATCAAAGACCTCTGAACAATCATGCTCCACACTCAACAATCTCCCACTTGGAGAATGATTGTAGCAACTCCACCGCTGCTTCATTTGCTGGACAATGACTCCTTTTTGGACCTGGCTATTTCTCATCTTCATCGTCATCCTTGAAGACCAATTGAAACTGAGCATATTCTCAATTTCTCCCTGGTTACAACTTTTGTTAGCAGATCAGTAGGATTATGGCTAGTGTGTATCTTTTCCAACTTCAACTCCCCATCTTCCAACACTGATCATATGAAATGGTACTTGAGCTGTATGTGTTTAGTCCTGGAATGAAATGTTGAGTTGTTTTCAAGATGATGTGGGGTCGTTAATATGCCATGATTATTGTCACTTGTGAACGTTTATTCCACCCATTTCCACCATTCTTCATCATGTCATTTATTATAATTTATCATTTAAATCCATTTTTATAAATGATTTATGCTCTCATGGATGAATATTATTTATTCTCCTTTATTTCTAAATAAATTGATTATTATGCATTATTTTACCAATGATAGTTCTAATAAGTTGGTTGTAACCTTATTTACCATTTTTAGCCTCCAAAGTAACTTCCAGATTGAAGATTTGATTTTTAAATCAACCAACTCAGAAATTCGCTGGTTTAAGGAGTGACAGTTTTGCGGTTAAGTTTCTGAGCAAATGAAGACGAATTTGGAAAATCCGGAACATGGGTTTTGTCCAGAACGGGCCCAATTATCTTCATGAAAAACAGTTTGTCCAAATTCGACCTGTACAGGGAGAAATGCAGGGTTCTTTGAGCACGATTTTCTGGAATTTGCTGTTGCGGCCGCCCTCCAAATCTTAGCTGCAAAGCTAAATACACCTTGTTCTTGTTGATCAAATGGTTAGAGGCAAACCAATTTTGTAATAGGAATTATGTTGTGCTTATCCTTATTGTAACTTCTCTCTGATCTCTCTCTATTTAAATGAAAACAGAGATCAGAGAGGGGGAGGATTTGGAGTGAGACGTGATGACGGATTTAGGGAATGAGAAATGATGGACAACAATGGTGGATTATTCATGCTATAATTCTTAAGCTTTTGTTGTTGTAATGATTCCACAATTGGCTGATTAATAAATGAATTGGGAGTTGCTGTTCATTCTTCTCATTCTGAAGTGATCCAGCAGCGTCCGCTGGCGGCTAAGGGCCCAGCCTCTGGTGGAGTAAGCTGCTGCTATTGTGTATCATATCTTTCCAATTGCAATTGTATGATATCTTTTCATGTGTGGATTGTTTATATAGTTTAGTAATCTGATGTATTTGTTATATGCTGTTCCACGCTCTGTTACGACTAATCCATTAATGGTTTCATCCAGCAAGTTTATGTAAGTGACTCTATGTTGCGTAATGAATCTTTTCGGAGTTGATTACATGTTCACTATTTAAACCGATTGTTTCTGTTACAGAGCTTTCATATTAAATATTGCTATTGGATTTATTTTGAACTCTTATTCGTGGGAACCCGAAAGTAATATTATTTCATTTGGAAACGGAAGTCATATTCTTTGGAAACATCAGATTGCTATAATAAATATGTTGTGTATATATGGTAAATGTTGTTCCATAATTCATTTGTGAATATTGTCTCATATAGTAAAGTTCATTGAAATTGCTTTTGAAGATTGTTATTTTATTGCCGAATGTGAGTAAGTTGGTTTTGACTCGCGAGATTTAGTTCTTTTGATCGTTGTTTTATTCACTGCTGTTCTATTTCCTTTTACTTTCTGTTGTCCATTTACTTGCATGTATTGTTTTGGTGTGAGAGAAGGTCCAAGGCTGTCGTGAGCCTCAACAAATGCTACCATGCTCCCAGATCCATGGTCCATACTCTATTCCATCAATTTCTAGAGGAAAGAGTTATTGCTACTATATCTTCGATTGATGATTGATTGAATGAATGATTTTAGTTTAGAACATCTTCGTTTCTTGCTGTTCCAATTAGATTTTGTTTCAAGCATTTATTTACTTGTGGGTTTTAAGCACTATACTGCAAAACATTGCTCTTAAGTAAATAGCTGCCTCAGACAGAGTACACTCTTGAAATAAAAAGTCGTCCCTGCGTTGACAATTAATGTGAGGTAATTAGGTGTTAAAAAGACCCTTTTTATCGCTCCACATTTTGGTGCCGTTGCCGGGGAGAGTGTAGCCATTTCTAAAGAGTAGTGTGAATCTGATGAGTGCCTGCTAGGGAAGAGTTGGATCTTAAAAATGGAAGGTAAGAACCTATGTACAGAGCATGTAAAAGCCCTGCTCCCCCGTCCGCTTTCCAGCAGGACTGTTAAAGAACCTAGGGTAGAAATACATGTTTGAATTTTTGTGTGCATAATTAGGAAAAAGATAGAAATTTTTTAAAAAATGAATCACATGATCTCACGCAAGTGGTGATGTAAGCACCACCCATTTCACTAATCGATTGACAGGAACATTTGAAGAAGGAGCCTTGAAGAAACACATGAAGAACATCTTCTATTATGGTAAGAAATGGATCACATTTTTACTTTTGAATTTCCTATCAAAGATCTAGGAGGAGTGACACAAATGCACATAATTCCCCCATCTTTACCAAATTTTCATGGGTTAGCAAATGAAGATCCACATACATTTTTGTTTGAGTTTGAAATACTTTGTAGAGGATATGATTATTGTACTAATGATCAAAGATTGAAAGTGTTTCCTCTTACTCTAAAAGGAGCAACTCTTCGATGGTTCATGAGCCTAGGTGGGAATTGCATCCAATTATGGGAGGACATGAAGAACATATTCTTGAAGAAGTACCAAGACTATTGCAAATCCAATGAAGATATTTTCAGTATGATACAAGTGGAAGATGAAAGTTTGGAGGACTATGTAGATCGATTTCAATACAACCTTCAAAAATCAAAATATAAGCATTTGGAAAAAGAGATCTTAAAAACACGCCTTCTTAAAGGAATCAAAGATAAACTTTTAGAACCCTTAAATCTGATAGGAAAAGATGATTTTTCAGTGATCATATGATGATGTTTGTGAGTTGCGCATAAGGTATTCAAGAGGAATCTCCAAGGCTAGTAAGAATTCTAGAGATGTTTCTTTTTCCTTTTCCAAATCTGCTACAAGAATAGGAGACATAAGAGCTGAAATCAATGCTTTATTTGAAAATTTTAAAGTTGATTTTATTAGCTCTCTAAATGAAAAATTGGATGTTTTGCAGGTTCATAAAAAATTTGATGAAGTGTTTTACCCTCAGGACCGAAAGGAGCATCTTATAGATACTCACTCTTCCTTATCTAGGATGGAAGTAGCATATCAAAGAGGTAAGGAAGTTGCAACAAGGTCAAAACCAAGAAATCATGGCCTACAAGTATGGTTCAAAACACTCCCTCTCCACTTTCTTACTTGCATAATCCATTATGGAATACTAATGTGTTAGGGCAGCCATGTCAATCTCAATATAACCACCAGCCATTTTGTCTACAAGCTTGGCATGGTTCACCTCATGATTGCATGACTACTCTCCCTCATCTTGTAGCACAATCACATTCTCCATATTCTCTACCAGCTCTTCCACAACATCCTGCTTGCATATCATATTCATCCACTCAACCCAATCAACCACATCATCAAAATGCTCCATTCCATACACAATGCCTTGCTCAACTAATTCCACACTCTCGCCACAATAAACCAGTACAACATGCTTACAATGTTGAACTGCCAAACTTACCCACCTTTCCCACCCATTCTATCTCACATGTGCCATTAGAGAAAACCTACAATGAGATTCAGAATGTTTCAAATGCAAAAATTGTAGAAGCTATGGAAGAAAATGAGGTTTCTTTTACTATGCATCAACAAGCTATTTTAAAAGTTCAAGAACTTCATGATATGATGGCTATGCGAAATCAAAAAAGTAAAGGATACATTGAAGATTAGTTTCACTCCATCATTTGCTTGCAACATCACTCTATGCTTCAACATTTTTTTATACCATTTTTTCAAGGGAAGTTGGCTTCTCATACCCTAATATTTATTAAGATGCATTTTTCAAATTTGGGTATGTGCATACGTGGAGCCTTATTTCGAAAATGGTTCCACTGGAAGTACTCATATACGTAGCCACATTCATTTTTCAAATCAAAATAGGTTAATGTAGAAAATAAAATAAATAAGGGAATAAATAAATGCATTTTGTTTTTCCATGTAAACCTAGTTGTTTTTTGTTGCAACACGCTATGCAAATCAACATCGGTGATAATTTTTTAATTAATTTGTGTATGTAGATGATTTATAATATAAATAACAATTCTACAAACACTTATATTCATTTTTATCATCAATATAAAAAAAATGCTTGAATATCATTTTTTGGCTTGCAGGCTTGATGGAATTTCTGCAAAAACAGTCAAACAGTCATGTTTTGAGGGACCAAAAGTGAATATTTTTAAAATATGTTTCTACCCTAGGTATCCCTTGATGTCTACTTTCTAACCCAGTTTGAATCATTCAATTCGGATTTGAAACGAAAAATCTAGAAACAAAACATTGACAGGGTGTCTAGTGGGCAGCTCAGGAACAGAGTTGGGACAGTCAGTTTTTGGAGGCCTAAATGAATGAATTTTTAAAACCTGTTTCTATGGTAGATTCCCCTATGAATCTAGTTTACAATACAATTGGAATCACTCATTTTCGATATCGTATTGGGAGGTTATGATCAAAATACTGACTGTCTATCATAAATCAGCACCCTTAAAACTATGTCTTTCCGGTTGTTCCTTACAGTATTTGACCTATCAATTCTTCTTCTCTTCAAAACCTGTTTCTATTTGAAATACATAAATGAATATAATTTCATTTCCAATTTGAATCATTCGAATCTGACATCAAACGAAAAAGTTATGCTTGAAATATCAACTGTTGGTCTAAGCCGGATAATCGAAAACGACTTTATTATACAGGTTGTTCTAACTAAAATCGACATATCATATCATTGAATTTCTAAAGCCTGTTTCTACTGGAGATAAACCTTTGAATTAGCTCTCATTTTGCTTTGGAATCACTCAATTTCGATGAAAAATAAAGAATTTGTGATTAAAACGCTGCAGGTTAGCATGATTGGCCACTGCTCTCCCGCAGGTGACAAATAAATTTTACTTTGTTATTTTCTCCGTGGATTTGTTCTACAGAGTAACTACTTGTTAGTTTTTTTGCATAATTCTTGGATTAGGGGAGCCCGATCACCTCTCTTTCTCCATGATTTAATGTTTTATTGCAGGTAGACACTCGTTTTTTTGCAAGTCTTGGGAAAATAAAGAAGGTCAATTTATGGACGAGTGATTTTTGAAAGAAATTTTATGAAACAAAGGGAGTCTCATCCAACTCATTACCCAACGGATTCATAATAGAACAAATGAAGAATTGATTTCCATTTGAAGAATCATGTCATGTCTTTGCTGCCAAAACATTTTTCGAATAAATCATTTTTTTGACATAACATCATAGCTATCGTAACTCAATTTATTTATTTACATATTGCTTTTTGTTGTTTCTTTTCTAATTTCTCTTATATTTTGTGTTTCAGGTGTTGCTTCATTCAAAGTGCAACTCATCCTCAGCATCAATGCAATGAACAGTTAATTCATTCTTTGCATGTTTGCATTTTATGGTTGTGTATTTTGTTGTTCCTTTTCTGAAGGGACAACATTTTTGTGCATTTTTGTCGTTCCTGCTGTTCCTTTTTCAAAGGGACATCATTTTTGTTTTGCTATTTATTTTCTAAATGAATAGCACTTTTTGGTTCAGCCATTCATTTTGCGGTTCCTTTTTCACAGTTCATTTTGATGTTCCTTTTCGAAATAGAACAGTTGTTGTTCCTTTTTGAAATGGAACAACACTTTTGCACTTTCACATTTTGTTGTTCCTTTTCGAAATGGAACAGCTGCTATTCCTTTTCGAAATGGAACAACACTTTTGCACTTTCACATTTTGCTGTTCCTTTTCGAACTGGAACAGCTACTGTTCATTTTCGAAATGGAACAACACTTTTGCACTTTCATGTTTTGCTGTTCCTTTTCAAAATGGAACAAAACTTATGCATTTTCACGTTTTGTTGTTCCTTTTTGAAATGGAACAGCACTTTTTGCACTTTCACATTTTGCTGTTCCTTTTCGAAATGGAACATCACTTTTGCACTTTCACATTTTGCTGCTCCTTTTCGAAATGGAACAGCACTTTTGCACTTTCACATTTTGTTGTTCCTTTTTGAAATGGAACAGCTGTTGCTCCTTTTCGAAATGGAACAACACTTTTGCACTTTCACGATTTGCTGTTCCTTTTCGAAATGGAACAGCACTTTTGCACTTTCACATTTTGTTGTTCCTTTTCGAAATGAAACAGCTGCTGTTCCTTTTTGAAATGGAACAGTAGTTTTGCACTTTCACATTTTGTTGTTCCTTTTCGAAATGGAACAGTTGTTGTTCCTTTTCAAAATGGAACAACACTTCTGCACTTTCACGTTTTGCTGTTCCTTTTCGAAATGGAACAACACTTTTGCACTTTCACGTTTTGCTGTTCCTTTTTCGAAATGGAACGACACTTGCATTTTTTTCTTTTTCTAAATGAACGACACTTTCAGTTTTTGCTATTCTTTTTTTCCAAAGGAACGACATTTGCATTTTCACATTTTTTGTGTGTATTTTTGTTTTTTTGGTATGCATTTTCTTTGCTACATAAACTACCACTTTCTTTTTGAGTGTTTTTGTTGTTCCTTCAAAAAAGCAACACTTTGGGAGTATTTTCGAGAGCAACCATTCCTTTCTCTTGTGGAATTATTCCTAGTTCATCTCAACCACATTTTATTGATTCCCTTTCGTAGCATGAAGCACACTATTTTTATGAGGACAAGAATTATGGACTCTATTGAAACGAGTTAATATCATTCACGTTACGATCTTTAACAGAACAACTCCTTGATGATAGTTTATTTTCAAAAAGACACAATTATTTATATATTACTTTACTGCATTGTTTTCTGTTGAACATGATATTGATTGATTATCTTAATACCATGCTGGTTCCACCCTTCTTGGTTATAATCTTCTCTATATATAATACATGAGATTATGGGTATATTTTTCTATTGACATGTTCAACTTCTTCCACAATCCCTGCTCTTAAGGAGTACTGAGCCTCCCTCTTTTTATCATAAAAATGTGTAATAAGAACAAAATTTTCTTCGCAGATGGAGGATAGGGGGTCTCATTACGAGCCAGCCTACCATGTTCATAAGGCTGTAACAAAGTGACATTCCCATTATGGCCACCACACCAGGGTTATGATCCATGGGATAGCCAAATTATCCTTAGAACAGGAGGTCTCATCATGAGCCGGCCTGATCACTTTTGCTACATCCCAGTGAATGGCAGTGTGGTTATCTGGTTACCACGCCAGCACACTGATCTCTTCTGTAGAACAGCACTGAAACTCTCTAGTTATAAATTGAGGATTCTGACTCATATGGGTTAAAAAGCAACCCTGCCGAGGCTATGGACGCCTGCTGGTAGCAGCGGCTCTGTTTATGGTATTGAAGTTATATCTTTTCGTCAATTATTATTATAATACCCTTTTCTTATTTTCTTTTTATCAGAGAAGTTATTTCCTTAACGTTTTCCCTGTTTTTGAACCTTTATGCATGAGAAATTGTTTTATGATCAATCACATCATTTTCAGCTAGAATACCGTCAGCAGAGCATCTTTTTAGCATATTGTTTTCCTTTTTCGTTTTGCATAAACTATCATCAATCCAAAGCGTCATATCTCTTATTCATAACTATCTTTACACACTTTGCTCTCAATATAACCATAACTTTCACCGTCCTATCATTGATAAGTGTACTCTGCTTCATTTACTGTTGTATTGTTCATTCCCTTGCCTTGCCGTCAACACAACACCTTTCATATGCTTTATGGTCATGGGATCCCTTTTCCAATTGGAGGGGGGAATGTATGCATTATGGGATTGCATGTGATATGATTACTACACTTTGCCATAACTTGTTGATTTGATAAGTTTTTCTGATTGAAATTTTTGGCATGCATCTTAATCTATTGCTATTTAAAACTAACACTATGGTCACGAACATTGTATGCACAAGTGTGATTTGTTTACAGGAGAACAACAAGTATGGACAGAATTCTATTCGTAGCATGACCACATGATTTCCACTAACAAAAGAGGCTCGAGCACCTCGTGAACGTGAAGAATTCTTCAGACATTATGTGCTTACCTGAATTCCACCTTTTGCATCACCTTCAGCACCAACTTTGCCTACATCAGCTTCAACAACTGTCAATACATATATGTCATTCCACATCTTTCGTTTGGAGGTAAAACTTGAGGTAAAATAGCATACTTTTCTGATTTATTACGAATTTAGGAGAATTTCATGAAAATCCATTTTGAGCATTATTTATCATCCTTCATTTCATAGTTTTTACCACTTCCCTTTTTTTAGCAACATATCATTTCCGAGTGTGGGGGAGTGTTCCTTCATTTCTTTCTTATGACCATGTCAATCATATTCTTTATCATCCATTTATATTCTTATTCATTCTCAACACCTCCCTTATTCCATGTTGTTTTACACCAAGCATAGAATTCAACCGCTAGTCGCAACCACCTCTATTTGTTTTATAGCATCGCATGAGGTCATGCTAATTTTTCAAAGAGGGGGAGGAATTGCTACGCATGATGGATGTTTTCTATTTTCTTTCTCATTTAAGGCATACAATTTCAGTGTAGAAATTGATTTCCATAATATTTTTTAAAAACTATGAACTCAATTCTTGTGATCTCTAGGAAACACAGACATACTATTAAAATATACAAACCCAGATCATTTCAAGTTAAATTGGTTCATAAAATTTCGGAAATCATGCACTCTCACCTACAACCATTTTGTTTATATCTCATGATCTTTGCATCAAAACAGTTCAATTTTTGGATCATAAAGGCATTCATATATTATCAATTTACTTGCCACATTTCAACAAAAGCTGGGTTGTAGTTTTTGAGAAAATGGTTAATGAAGGTTGTTGCCATTTATATCATATTTTGCTGCAACTTCATTGTTATGCATTCATCAAAGATTCCTAAAATTGAATATTCATTAATTGAGGAAAAATTCATTTGTTTTATCCATTTCATGCGCTGTGATGAACATATATATATATATATATATATATTGCTTGGTTAACACATGGGTTTTTGTCTTTGGGTTGCATGAAGACATGCAATATATTCAGTTTTCGTTGCATGAGAACATGCAACATATTGAGTGTGGGGGTATGTTGGGCCATTAATATGCCATTATTATATCACTTTTGAACACTTATGCCACCCATTTCCACTATCCTTCATCATGTCATTTATTATAATTTATTATATAAATCCATTTTATGATGATTTATGCTCTTATATTATTTATTCTCCTTTATTTCTAATAAATTGATGATTATGAATTATTTTATCAATGATAGTTCTATTAAGTTGGTTATAACCTTATTCACCATTTTTAGCCTCCAAGGTAACTTCCAGATTGAAGATTTGATTTTTAAATTTGCCAACTCAGAAATTCGTTGGTTTAAAGAGTGACAGTTTTACGGTTGAGATTCTGAGCAAATGAAGACGAATCTGGAAAATCCGGAACATGGGTTTTGTCCAGAACGGGCCCAATTAACTTTCAACAGAATGGTTTGCCCAAATTCGGCTTGTACAGGGAGAAACACAGGGTTCTTTGAGCACGATTTTCTCAGTTTTGCAGTTGCAGCCGTCCTCCAAATCTCATCTGCAAACCCAAATTCGTCTTGCTTTTGTTGAGAGATGAAAGGAAATATATTTTCTTATTGATCATCTGGTTAGAATCAACCCAAATTTGTAAAAGAAATCATGTTGTAATTATCTATGTTGTAACTGCTCTCTATTTAAATGAAAACAAAGATCAAAGATGAAAAATGGCTTCGGGATGGCTTCAGGATGGCTTCAGGAGGACTTCAGAAGGACTTTTGGGATTTGAATAATGGAATTGAGGATGTAGAATTAGAGATTCAAGAGTGATAGGATAGGGGGAGAGATGGAACGAGTATTATGTTGAATTGTAATTTTATTTGCAGACTCTCACTGCTGAGAAGGCACCACTCAATGTAATGTTGTTCAATCTGATGATCAATATATAAGCAGAGTTATTATTCCTTCGCATCTTCTGAAGCACTACCGGCAGTGATCACTGGTGGTTAAGGGCCCAACCCCGGTGGATTCACTTGCCGTTCCTGTACCATTATTTCATGATCTTTATTGTGTGATGGTTTGATTTTATTTCTACTTATCGTAATCATGTAATTTTACTGATTGGTATTTCCAGACTGAATGAACTTATATGTTTTATATACTGTACTTAAATTGCGTTGCTGCTCATTTCCTTCTTAACATAGCCCACTGCTTTTTGCCAGCATGTTGTTGCGCTGTTCATTTCATCTTCAAAGCTGCGCTGATCACTCCAGTAATTTAACAATTTTCTGTTCATTATAGTTATATAAGTTTGGCTATTCAATTATAATACTTAGCGCTGTTATTCATTTACTTTCTGCAATTATTTAAGCTTACCTTTTAGCATTCTTTTAATTAGCACAATTGTTTCATTTTCATCGAGTTGTAGTAATACGATTGATTTAATTCTTTGCACTTTCCAATTGGTTATTTAATGTTGTGTGTTTGATTTCAAATGCATCAATATCCAGAGGAATGAGTTATTTCTACTGTATCCTCAATTGATGGTTGTTTGAGTGAATGATTTAGTTTAGAACATTTCAGTTTCTTGTTGTTCCATTTACGGCCGTTCCATTTTAGACTTGCTGTTCCATTTTCTGTTTGTTGTTCTATTTTACTTTCTTCCATTCCATTTATTTGTATTTGCTGCTTTGGTGGGAGAGAAGGTCTAAGGCTGTAGTGAGCCTCAGCAGTCGTTGCCTAGCTCCCAGACCTATGGTCCATGCTCTAATTTCCTTTCCATCAGTTTCTAGAGGGATGGGTTATCGCTTCCGTACCCTTGACTGATAAGTTGTCTTGTGTGATTCTATCTTTTTGGAGTAATTTAGTTATAGTTTAGCATTTGTTTACTCTTGTATTTTCTGAATGCTATACTACTAAGAATTACTCGGACGAATAGCCTCGGATTGAGTTACTCTTTGAAATAACAAAACGTTCCGGGATTGATTTATTAATGTAGGATAATTAGAGGTGTGGGAGACCCTAGTTATAGCTCTACATTTTGGCGCCGTTGTCGGGGAAAGAGTATAGCCATTTGAGCTTTACAGAGTAGTGAGAAAATCCGCTAGGGGAGAGTTGGATCTTAAAAATGGAAGGTAAGAACCTACATACGGAGCATGTAAAAGCTCTTCTCCACCATCCGCTCTCCTAGAAGAATTGTTGGTTGAATAGGATTTAGTAGTTTATTAGAGTGCATGACTAAGCAGAAAAAGCTAGAAAGGAATATCAAACCTCCATCCAAACCCGAAAAATCCAAAGGGCCGGTGACCCTTGGCCGAACAACCTTCATAGACGAAATCTATAAGAAAACTGAATCTTATCCATCAGTAGGCCCCAAAAAGATTAATTCTAAACAGCCTATTACCTCCCTTCAGACCACAGCATCACCATCTGGAGCCTTTGCTGAGGTGCATAGTCAGACTGATGAACAGGACTTTCAAGAAATTGAAAATTCTGTTCCAGAACGACTGCAGGAAGGGAATCTAAGCAATCTTTGTGAAGGAGAAGGGGAAACAGGGGAAGTAGGAGAGCCAAGGTCTCCTCTTAGAATAATCCAGCCATTAAATATCCTAGATAAGGGGAGCACGGTAAAAATTATTATTGAAGACATCCCATTTCCTCAGATAGAAATTCCAGAAAGGGGAAGTGTTATTAAAACAATCCCTGTCAAGGTCGTTCCTTCTCAACCTAGGAATACCCTCCTAGAAATACCGGAAGGTTATTGGCATATATTCGATCCTATGGCGCAGCCAAATACTCAAACTTTTACATTGCAATATCCTATAGTGGATTCCGCAGCAAATGCGCCCATGAAAGCAATTCCTCTTCAACACATCCCTACATTTCATGGACTTACATCAGAGTACCCTGATGCATTCTTATTTGAATTTGATGTACTATGTAGGGGATATGATTACACCACTGACCCCTAGAAATTAAAATTGTTCCCCTCCACTTTGAAAGGGGCGGCTCTAATATGGTTTATGGGTTTAGGTGGTGGAGTCATAAATAACTGGGAACAAATGAAAGAATCTTTCCTAAAGAAATATCAGGATTATTGTAGGTCTAGAGAATTAAAAGATGAAATTTTCCAAATGACAGCTAGACCAAATGAAACATTAGAAGAATACGTAGAGCGATTCCAGTATAATTTATAGAGATCCCCCTATGCATCACTACCTCTCCTTGATAATGTGTTAAAAACTGCATTGATCAAAGGCATGAAAGAACAGTGGATTGAAACATTAAATATCATGGGAAAAGGGGATATTTATCAAGAGAATTTTGCTGACATCATTGATTTATGTATCAGGAGTTCAAGAGGCAGCACAAGGATAAAACCAACAGAATATGGTCGGTTTGTCAGAGATAACAAAATATCACCAGAAGGAGTAACACGTGTAGAACTTGGAAATTTATTAGAAAAATTTAAAACTGATATTCTGGGGACATTAACTACACAACTTGATATTGTGCAGGCTAAACAGAAGCAGATGGAGGCGGAACAAAATCTGGCGATTTTCTGCCCCCGATGTAGAAGAGAAGATAGCCACAAGGAATGTCCACTGGATGCAGTTCAAACATGTGCTATTTGTACAAAAGATCACCTCATCCTCACTTCCTGGATTGAAGGTAGTATATAAGGAAGCAGAAGAAGAACCAGAATCAATATACTTCATTAACCAGCGTTGCCAATGGCAACCAAGGAAATCTGGTATGTTTTCAGACCCAACTTCTTCTTTCCAGCCTCCGCAGTATAATGCTTAGCAATATAATATGTGGCAAAACCAATCTCAACCCCCATTCCCGAGTTGGTCATCACAGTCGTTTCCCTCTCCAAATCTGTGGATGAATCCTCCAAGCCAATTCGGCTGGCCGAATTTTTCTTATGCCCCACCATATTGGCAGAATAACTCATATCCTCCACAATGGATCCCCCCTACTTCACAAGGTTCACCCTGGTAGACAAACTGGCCAAAATCGACATATCAGCCAATAGGAACTATTCCACTCCCTCAACTGACTCTGCTAGCTTTACAACAAAACCCCCAGTCTAATCTGAGACCGCAACTCCCAGCCCAACCCAATCCCGATCCAAATAATAGACCGGTCCAATCCCTCCAAATCATGGAAACATCAGAAATCGGACCTGACCTAAGGGAGTGCAATGATCTTCAGTTAAGATCTGGATGTATAATAGAAACAGAGGGAGATAAAACATTCCACATTGAAGATCAGTTACCAATAGAACAGTCGTTACAACAAGAGGGTGTAAATAAGGAACATACCCATCATCAAGCAAGTACATCCTCTCCTCCTTTCCCAGAACGATTAGTCATACCACGACCTGTGCAATATCCAGACTTTGAAATTCTGGGAGAGTTACAAAACCTATACATAATAATTCCATTCCTCCAAGCCATTCAAGACATCCCTATATACGCAAAAACTATAAAATAATTGTGCATAAAAACATCGAGGAGGAATGCAACCACTAACCCAAGAGTCCAAGTAGTCGGTACTTTATCTGACCTATTATCAGGAAAGGAGACACCCATTAAATATGAAGACCCCAGAAATCCAATTGTAACTGTTCAAATATATGGTCAGACACTGACTAATGCTTTAGTCAATCTAGGAGCTGCAATTAATATTTTGACAACCTCTACCTACCAAAATCTCGGCATTACATCAGTAGAACCTACTTCTACTTTGTTAGAATCGGCAGACTGATCTGTAGCTCGACCGGAAGGTACTCTATACGATGTCGTGGTTTCTATAGATTCCTGGGAATACCCAACCGATTTCCTGATAATTAATCCAAAAACTCGACTGGATGGACATCCGCTAATTCTAGGTAGACCTTGGCTTGCTACTACCGATGCTTACATTGGTTGTCGGCAGGGAAACATGACTATAACTAGAGGACCAGATATTACAAATCTAGTTCTATACCCTCCAGCACAACCAAGTCTTACAATGATCAAAACTAACCAGCATCCTGTGTCATACCTTACTAACAATATCAGATCCCCATTGACTGTATAGAAGGCTCTAGACTTTAAAGACCAAACAGAAGACGATGCCATCAATAATTTCATTGGTCAAACTGAATCTAGATCTCACACACAATGTTTCATGATAGAAGCAACATTTGATAGTGAACTAGAAGAAGATCCTTTGAAAGATGCACATGACCAAACAATACTTGTGACTGTTGTTGCCAACAGTAAAGTAGTGGAAATTGAACCGGGTAAGACTCTAAGTATCAATGCCAACCTCACACCGGACCAAGAAAAAAAGCTCGTCCATCTGTTACGAAAGTATCAAGAAGCATTTGCGTGGGATTACCTTGATATGAAAGGGATTGATCCTCAATTATGCACCCACCACATTTATATAGAAAAAGATGCAAGACCTGTTCGTCAACCACAAAGAAGACTCAACCCCCATCTAAAAGAGGTTGTAAAAGCTGAACTTCATAAACTTTTAGATGTTAATTTTATCTATCCTATTTCCGATAGTAAATGGGTCTCTCTGCTGGTGGTGGTACCCAAGAAAAATGGAAAATGGAGGATTTGCGTGGATTACAGGGAGTTAAATAAAGCCACATAGAAAGATCACTTCCCTCTCCCATTCATAGACCAAGTATTGGACACTTTAGCAGGAAATAAATTCTTTTCTTTCCTGGATGGCTTCAGTGGATACAATCAGATTTAGGTTGCCCCTGAAGACCAAGATAAAACTACCTTTACTTGTCCTTGGGAACGTTTGCTTATTGAGTTCTACCCTTTGGCCTATGTAATGCTCCTGCTACATTCCAAAGGGTTGTCCTTAGCATCTTTGCAGATTTAATAAATGATGGACTTGAGGTGTACATGGATGACTTTACACCATATGGAGATGATTTTGACCCAGCTTTAGATACTCTAGAAAAAGTCCTACAACGTTGCATCGCTACCACGCTTTTCCTAAGCCATGAAAAATGTTATATGATGATGACAGAAGGGCTCATTCTAGGACACTATGTTTCAGCAGCTGGCATTCAGGTAGACCCGGCCAAAATTCAAATACTCTTGCTTATCCCCACCCCCACTACTCAAACAGAGGTACGTATCTTTCTTGGATTTTCTGGGTATTATAGACGATTTATAGAACATTACTCACATATTGCTGCACCTCTATATGCTCTAACTGGTAATGTTGATTTCTTGTGGACAGAAAAATGCGACCATGCTTTCAAGGAATTAAAGAAGCTTGTATCAACAACTCCAGTCCTTCGAGGACCAAACTGGAATTTACCATTCCAAATCTCATCTGATGCCTCGGATACAGCAATCGGTGCAGTCCTGGGGCAGGAAGAGGATAAAAAACCATATGCTATCTACTATATCAGCAAAAAATTATCCTCTGTTGAATTAAATTATACTATCACTGAAAAAGAATTCCTGGCTGTAATACATGTTGTTAATAAGTTTAGACATTATATCACAGGCTATCCCGTTATGTTATATACAGATCATTCTGCTATCAAATATTTGGCAAATAAGCCTGTTACAAATGCTAGAATAACTAGATGGTTGATCTTATTGCAGGAGTTCGATATCACAATCAAGGATTGACCTGGCAAGGAAAACCCTGTAGCCAATTTTCTCTCACAAATACCAAAATCAATTGAAGCAGCAACAGTGGAAGATCAATTTCCTGATGAGCACATGTGTGCTGTTGCTGTTTAAACACCCTGGTATGCTGATGTTGCCAATTACCTTGCAGTAGGTAAGCTACCAAAACACTTAACCCCTAATGAACGTAAGCAGATTGTTCAGAAGAGTACTCGATTTTCGTGGATTGGGGGCTATTTGTTCCACACAGGGGCAGGCATGCAAATTAGGAGATGTATTCAAGAAGATGGAATTTTCGACATTTTAAAAGCCTGTCATGACGGACCATGTGGGGGAAACTTTGCTGAAAAAAGAACAACACATAAAGTATTGTAGATAGGATACTATTGGCCTACAATTTTCAAAGATGCAAAGAAATTTGCCCAAGCCTGTGACAGCTGTCAGCGAGCAGGACGACCTGGTCAGGCTGACGAAATGCCTCTGAGGCCACAATTAGTCATTGAGCCATTTGAACAATGGGCTCTTGATTTCGTTGGACCCATCAACCCATCATCAAATCAGAGAACATATATCTTGGTGGCGACAGACTATGTCACCAAATGGGTCGAGGCCAAAGTGTTACCAAGAGCTACAGAAGATTCTGTAATACAGTTCTTGTTCCATTTGTTTGTACGTTATGGACTTCCGAGAGAAATAATTATAGATGGAAGACCACAATTTGCTGGAAACAAATTAGCTGCAACACTTAACAATTATCACATCCAGCATAAAATTACTACCCCATATCACCCGCAGGCGAATGGGCAAGTAGAAAGTAGCAACAAGGTAATAGAATCAATTTTAACAAAAACCATTGCGTCACATAGGCGTGATTGGGCTGCCCGATTACCTGAAGCACTGTGGGCTTATAGGACCACATGGAGAAGTACCACAGGTTATTCACCCTATCAATTAGTGTTTGGAAAACAACCTATTTTCCCCATAGAATTCGAAATCCAAACGCTACGAACTGCACAGGAAGTTGGCCTAGATCTAAGTGAGGCACAAATCAATCGATTACAACAGATTAATGAATTGGACGAAATCAGGCTCTCTGCATTACAGAATACAACACTTATTCAACAGCAGCGAGCTAAATGGCATGATGCACTCATCAAGAACAAAGTCTTTCATGAAGGAGACTGGGCTCTGTTATATGACTCTCGGTTTCAGGACTTCCCGAGGAAACTTCAGACTCGATGGTTGGGACCATACGAAATCTAGAAACTACATGATAATGGGACCCTCACTCTGATCACAATCGATGGTTCTGGATATGCATTCAAGGTAAATGGCCAGCGAGTTCGTCTCTATCGAAATCCACTCACTCGGGAATCCTTTTGTCAGCAGCTACATCGAGACACTGATATGGAAACTTTAGGAGAGGAAGCAAAATCTTCCTCACCTATAATTCAGTAAGGAATTCATTTTTCTATAACTTGTACATAAGTTTTTGTATATATGTTTTCTTAACATTTTCACTGATCTTTCTTTTTTTTATTTTTTTATTTTGAATTTTGCATTCTGCATGTCCTTGTTGTTCCTTTTCCAAAAGGAACAGCATTTGCGTGTTTCTGCTGTTCCTTTTCGAAAGGAACAACATTGTTGTGTTTCTGCTGTTCCTTTTCAAAAGGAACAACATTTGTGATTTTCTGCTGTTCCTTTTCAAAAGGAACAACATTTGTGATTTTCTGCTGTTCCTTTTCAAAAGAACAACATTTGTGATTTTCTACTGTTCCTTTTCAAAAGGAACAACATTCGTGATTTTCTGCTGTTTGTTTTCAAAAGGAACAACATTCGTGATTTTCTGTTGTTCCTTTTCAAAAGGAACAACATTTGTGATTTTCTGCTGTTCCTTTTCAAAAGGAAGAGCATTTGTGATTTTCTGCTGTTCCTTTTCAAAAGGAACAACATTCGTGATTTTCTGCTGTTCCTTTTCAAAAGGAACAACATTCGTGATTTTCTGCTGTTCCTTTTCAAAAGGAACAACATTTGTGATTTTTGTTGTTCCTTTTCAAAAGGAACAGCATTTGTGATCTTCTGTTGTTCCTTTTAAAGAAATGGCATCTCAAGTATTTGTTTGCATGAATTCTTCTCCATTGTTCCTTTTTCAAAAGGAACACCATTGGCATGTTTTTGCTCTCTTTGATGATATTGAGGATGCTTTTCGCCCATGTTCTCCCCAGTCTTTAAGATACAGCTATGCACTTATGCAATGAACATAAATCATGACATACCGAAGTCAGCAGATCATAGATCACTATCTTTATAAGGCCTAGTATTGATAAGAGGACAAGAGGAGGGACACACTTACTTCTTATCTTCGTTTTCATTGTCTTATTACCGTTGCTCTGGTTGGTGATCTTTATCATGACAATTTCCCTAAATTCTTTTTTGAATATTACTTAGGGATAAGAGCAGAGGATTTATATCTTCCTGTTGGGATGATAAGACTTCTTCCACCATTCCCCACTCTTAAGGAGTGTTGAACTACCCTTATGTGTAAATAAATAAGAAAAAGTGCTCTGCAAAAAGAAAAACTTGTAGAATTGAGGCTTCTATGATCCATCAAAGTTATAAGAAGAGCTTCGGCAAAAATCACATATAGAAAGACCTTTGTCGATGCGTTTCGAACCAACTAGTGTGGTTCATCGTCAGGACAAGTTGAAGAAACAGATCCAGCAACACCTATTAAATAGACTGAGCAGAGACTCCAACGGCTATAAACAACTCTAGGACC